>CABFWB010000523.1:114260-146149 GCA_902151455.1 Timema bartmani
TGTGTGTGTATGTGTGTGTGTGTATGTGTGTGTATGTGTGTGTGTGTATGTGTGTATGTGTATGTGTGTGTATGTGTATGTGTGTGTGTGTGTGCGCGTGCATGCGTAAAATTTCATAGGAACATGCTGTTTTGAATTTTTTCTTAGAGAGAGCAAGAGCATTACATTATATCAAGTGTTGAATCCCCTATATAAATATTTATGTGAAATATAAAAAAAAAAATATTTCCCCATCAGCACCTCATAACTCTAAATGATTACTGTAAAGATATATAAAGTAGTCATTAAATAAGGTATAACTTTTATAATTTCAATTTTAGTTTCAAGTGTTTATTGCAAATAGTGATAAAATAAAAATATGCTCTTAAAAAAAACTCACATCCAGCTCGGTTTCCGTTTCTGGCAGCCCTAGTAGCCCCCCTTCCGCTTCCTCGGAGTTCTTTTCCAGTTCCTCTATGATTGGTCTAGAACCTGTCTGAGGTCGCTCACGTATGATGTAGTACCTCGTCGATGCTCCAAAGTGGAAAGTACTGTCGATGGGCAGCTGGGTGGGTTTGTCGGCCTCGAGTCGCAAAGAGCCAATATACGTCCCATGAGCTGGACACAAAGTGTTTTCCTTTACACTGGTTATGTTAAGATTAATTGTTTTAATGCTATAGTGACGTTTGGTTCGAGATTACTCAAAATTTCAGACCAGTGAAAGGAGTGAAATTTTTTATAAAAATATCTATAATACAAAAATACTTTAAGTTAATTTTATTTTACTAGGGTGGAAAGAATATAAATAGAAGTTTAATACAAAAACCTTCAAATAATCCAGCTAAAGTTGAATTCTGTTTGGGTGACATTTGTTTGATTTAATTGCAGCACTTTCAAATATGATTTTCAATATTTTAAAATCAACTCTAGGAAATATTGTACTGCTACAAATAGGATGAAATATGAACAATGATTCAGACAACTCAGCTTGATGCCAAGTCTAAGTTAGTGCCATCTTCTGATCTTTATAACAATTCTATGTTCATCTTTATGTGTGCATTCATCAATAAAGAGAAAATGTTTGATACAATTAAGGTGGTGATGTAGGGAAAGTGGGAAAAAAAATCAGTATTTTTGCAGGGTTTGTTTTGTATCAAAACTTTTTTTGGTCAAAATAAATAAAAAATTGCTTTAGTACAAACATAGAGTTTAATTTTCTTCACATGATGACCTCAACATTTCTTGAATATCTGTCATCAAAGATGTCCTGGAATTTAATGATACATTTTTATCTTCATTTAAAAAGTTTGTCATCCAATGCCGCTATGCTCATGACAGATATTCAGGATCTGTTGGTACCACCACCTGAAAAAAAATTAAACTCTATGTTGATACTGGAACCATATTTGATTTATTTTGACAAAAAAAAAGTTTTGCTATAAAAACTACAAAAACACTTGCCTTTTCTCACATTTCCTGCATCGCCACTTTGAACGGTGTATTTGAGTAATGACTTACTACTGCCTAGGTCGACAAGGAAAGCCCTATTCAGTTGCTTGTGGTAGACCAAAGCCGAGTGCACGCGTGAGCAAGATGCGTGGTCGATGCAGAAGTCGTTCATCTGCGGATTGCGACCGAACAGGTAGCACTTTTTCTCATCTATCATCAGTTTCTAAGACAATGACAACACAATCAAAACAAGACTAAATAATGTTGTTATTATGTTCAATGACATGCACTCAAAATTAGATTGTTACTAACACTTCATATCTGATTTAAAGGATCATAGTTACATCCTATTTACATTCCCCAGTTAAGATTAAAACAATGAACTTATGTAAAAACATACATTGACGCAGAACCTTTTAGATTATTACTGTCTAGGTTATATTAGAGTCGCTGGTCCTGGTGTCTAATTTCAAGGGCGCTTGCAGGATTTTTCTCCAAGAAGGGGCAAACCGGGGGTCCGAGAAAATTTATTAAATTGAATCCTCAAAAGACGGTTTTAAAGGCAATCCTGAAAATAAGATACAACATACATGGTACTTAGTTTATTAGTTATATTAAATTTTTGGCTGGGGGCACTGTTTGAGCGCTAGTTAAGAACACTGTTGGGCGGGATTAGCCCACTTATAATATTTATACAACCTCTGAATCTCAGGGGGGACAATTGCACACCTGGACCCCCCCTGTGGCCGCTCCTGTCTACTGACCATAAGGACTTTAATTGAATATAAAGAAATGCATCAGCATTTACCATAAATGAGAATGAGAAACCTTAACATGAAAAAAAAAATCACCCGATTTTATCTGATTGGCGATTGAAACCCAGTTTCTCAAGAGGAGAGTATTTTACAATATTTGTATAATCAAGAATGCTGGTTTTAGTTTAGTCGAACGTATTTAATATGATCACAATCTTTATGTATAGAAACTATCTTTTTTATACATGATATTGTGTAGTATCTTGTATTTAGAAATATTTCCTAATAAATGCACTCATATAAGTGAATCTGAATCATAGTATGTACAAGTTAAGTCCATGAAGATAATTAAAAACAAACAAGAAAAAAAAATGTGTTGAACATACCTTAAAAAACATGTAGGCTACAGTAGTATTAAAATGAATTTACATTTGTGTGAAAAACTTTCTAATGTCTTGCTGCACAGCAAATTTCAATGAGGATTCATCATAAAAGTGTTCACACTTTAGTCCGTGAAATACAGCGTCAGGAACATTTTTGTCGAATTGAAGACCACAACGTAGAGGGCCTAGAGGTTTGAACCTGATTTATAGAGGAAGGCTATTTTGGGAAAGAGGTGTGAGGAGTGGTGTAGAGACAATACCACCCCCCAGGCGACCCGCAGGCGTTGCAATGACCTTGATAAAACATACTTCTTCCTCTTGCGACTTCTCCATTATATCTTTCCTCAATTGTTTTTCTTATACCATCGTCATTATGAAGGGAAACTCCCAATTTGTGTTGAAAAAAATTTGATGTATACAAATTTTTTTCGATATATAAAAACCGTTTTTACACATATGTAATATCACGGGAGTTCACCAAAACTTCAATATATAGAGAATTTTGATATATGGCGGCCCTGATGTAATTCGTTGAAATAAATTTAAAACAAGACAAGGTTGTCACTAATTTTTAAATTTCCTGACTTTTTCAGGTGCTCCAGTCAAAAATGTTTGTTTTCTAGGTGACACACAAGAAGGAATTTTGACATCTTTCTTTCATTAGAAAAATAACTAGGACCAATCAAGAAACCTGTTTTGCCAGATTTGTACAATAGAAGGCCTACTTTACAACATCTGTAATTCTTTTTGTTCGTGTCGAAGCAGTGATATTTTTTTTAGCACCTTGTCTTAATACATGTTCGGGATATACGCCTACGCCCCTCTATGTACTAATTAAGTGCACTACTGGTCTAAGGATGAGTATGGTTGAATTTATAGGAAGTGTACCCACATTTGTGTGGAGGGAGAGTGGAAAACCATCTAGGGAAAACTACCCTCAGTAGGCCCTACACTTGATCGAGATTTGAACCCCCATCTCCATGTCACTAGTATTCTAGTCTATTGTCTAAGTGACACCTTAGAACATATGACCACCGCAGCTGGTAGCGCTAATTTAAAATATTAAATAATTTTAGAATATAAATATTTAAAAGATACAGCTAATTCTCAATAGAAAGAATATATAGTAAACTCTCAAACTTAATGAAAAGCTTCAGCCTTCAATCTCAATGATTTGGTTTTTATTCACAAAATGCTTAGCGAAAATAGCGTGTTTTAGTGTATGGCCTACTTATTAAGAGAATTTTATGAACAAAACTATTTGGCTTTATTTAGTAATTAAAAATTATTGAATATGTAAACCTATAGCCTGATTTTGGTTGTAAGAACAGTTGATAAAATTAAAACATATTTATTTATTTACAGCCAACAATTATAACATTTTATTCAAGTTTTATTTTGAAGGTATTGATAATATTGATCAAAAGTGACAGCTGCAGATCACATGACTTGATGTATGAATATATTAAAATTGTTTTAGTAACATTAGTAACTACTAGATACTGTTCTTTCAACCAAAATCAGCCTATACATTTCGTTTACTGTATCCTGAAAGATACTAGTCTTACCTTGATAGATATCAAAAAGGCCCAATTTATGATCTGAGCCTTAGTGAAACCATATAAGGTAAGCCTTAAAGAGTCATCCATAAGCCATGTACGGTAGCATTTTTTCTTACCTGTTTTGATCCACCCGGTCATATAACACCAAGTAGGCCTAAATACTTAACTTTACAACAACATGCGTTGTGTAATTTTTCACATTTAATGTAAGGGCAGAACATTTAATGAATGCTCAGTGGACTGATAGTGTGGTCCCGAGCACATTATTGCTCCACCTTTTAACCTAAGATGACGCAAGCAAACTCACGCTAGTGTCAACAAAGCATCCACTTAGTCAAGTTATTGCATCCGGCCCTGAATGTCATTATTTCACACAGAAGCTTTTGTGACACTTAAAGAGAGACTCTGATTTAATACAACCAAGAATAGGAAGTTATATATAAGTATGTTTATTAACAGTGAAAATATAAACAATAATATTACTATCTCAACATTAAAAAGCAGGCCTATATTGTGTAATGTAAAATAACGATGTACCCNCAACCCAACAGCGTTATGTGGTTTATTGATGAACCCTTGCAGGGTAAACGAAGGATACATAAATCATAAATGAAAAAGTACTTGGGCCTAAATTATTCATTTATGGAAATATTACTCTTAAATTCATAAAAATTTTTACAATTAAGTTTACAATATTAGTTGTAAAATATAATGACACACAAAATGTCTATGTAGTTTAGGTGTTTTATGGTGAGTTATGATTATAAAGTTAACCATTCTGAAGTTTACATTGTTATTTTTACCACTAGGCCTACTACTCTTTCATAGTAGACCCTCAGAAACTTAGGACTAATGTAAAGAATTGTGTTTGGTCACAGACTAAAACGTCGCTCCTGCATAGGTAGGATAATTTTGCTGTTAGAAATTATCTTCAATCTGGATTGAGGTACCATACATAATAATATGTCATGGAAACATTTATAAGTAGCTTAATTTATGGTGATTGGCAACCGCACACGAGATGGTGTGGTTAGTAATGCCTTGTGTACATACACAGTGTATCAAGCAAGTATTAATATAGCCTACTGTTTCATATTTAGGTCTTGTGAATCTTAATAAGTGTGTAACAATACTTTTACCCTACAACAATGTGGCTATACTCCAAAAATATGGAGGATCCTTGCATTATCACCCAAATAATTATTCACTAGCCGTGTGCTCTTTTGATGGAAGATTAAAATCAAATGATTTAAACAGTTAACAATCCTTGGCAATTAAAATGGTATAAGACAATGAGAGGGCGCATAATAAATCATTCGGATACAGCCTCTATACATACCACTATCAAACGAATTGCCCCCCTCACCCTATATTATTAAAATGGTAGGGTTATAAATCACAAAGTATAAATAGGAGTCTAAGTACAATAAGTATAATCCTTGCTTTACCTGAATTAGTTTATCTCCTTTCAATACATCCAAGTGAAGACCTACCGGCGGTTTTCCAGCCCTGAAAAATGGTGTGATAGTTTATTTCTAACCTTCAAATTAACATAATTACCAGAAATATGTCTTAGTGAAGCAAAAACTTTTGGAAAAAAAATAATGTAACGCAAAATATTTCATATGTCACAAAATCAATATATTAGTACGAGAAAAACAATAGTTAACTAATATACATACCAACTGGGCACATCATAATGGTTTGCCATTTTGTAAAATTGTAAACATTGATTCAGTGACACCAACAAAATTATCTTAATATATCTTTAGAAGTTTTCAAGTTTCTCGTGGAAACCATAGTTAAAAGTCCAACCGCCATTAGAGTGGTGATAACTTACAGCTAGTAGAAGATGTAAAAAAAGTTTTAAAGAAAAACATAATTAAAAACAAATTGTCTGTCGTGAAAGTTTTGAGTGCTAAAAGTGACAACAAATCAATATAATTATCATGGTCTTGCTGATCATATGTGTTGTATTTATTACCCATATATTCTTCTTATATTAAAAGGTCACAAACTTGTACAATAATAAGTCCCCACTTTGGATCAAGTTTTAATAGTTTTGTAAATTCACTCTAACTATCATCATCTAACTAATCTTCGTCTTCATTATACAGGCCCGTCTCTAGGACTTATCTGGCGACCACGTTGGTGGTGTACACCACCACATCCACCAGCAATGTCTCCATGGGGTACGTTGTGACCTCCTCCGTGGGGGCCACCACCACCGGCTACGTCCTGCCACAGAGTACCCAGGCCTCCTTAGACCTGGGTACCAAACTCATACCGGAGCTTTCATGTCCCCATCGAGGATCTGCTGGCGGCCATCAGGCAGAGGGCCCAAGCCGCAGCCGACGCTCTGCGGATCGAGCCCACCCCATCTCATGGACCCCTGGGGCCCCCGGTGGTGCCCAAACCACCCACAGAAGTCGCCCTTTCTCACCGGACCACCCATTCGGCCCACCCAGGTGGCCAACACCTCGGAGGAAGAGGAGGACCATCCTACAGAGAGGGAATGGTCACTCGTGGGTGCAAGGAGACGTCGCCCAGCCTTCTCACGGAGCGCTGAGGCCATGGAGTCGTCGTCTGACAGCGCTGGGGCGTCGACCTACGCAACCAGTAAGAGGCGCCCCAGGACGACCGCAGGCAAGTGGAAGGGCTGGGATGTGGAGCGCCGGAGCCCGCCTAAGAAATTGGCAGCCAGGAGCTCTCACTCCTCCAGCCGGATTGATGACCTCCGGGGAGCATCATCCGGTTCCGGTATGGGTGAGTCGACGTCTTTAGTATCGGCGTCACAACCAGGCCAGCGTTCGCGCGTGGTCCGAGCTACTCCCCTAGTGGTGGCCTTGCCGCAGGTTCCCCCTGGGTAGAAAGCTGTGACGAGTAGGAGGGGCACAGGCTGCTGCCGGTGCTGCCCCCGGGGGTACCCGTGCCTCAGTCGCCGGTGACTCCCAGGGTTCGGGTGCGATCCCCAAGGATCCTCGAACGGGTGGCAGGAATCCAACTAAGCCTGAGAGAGACGGGACCCAAAGAGTCCCGGTGATAGTGTGCGAAGGGGATTTCCGCGTGAACCCCTTCACGGCCACCAAGGCACTCAGCTGTGGACTCGGAGGTGATCTCCGAATCAAATGGTCCTCCAACAGGGTGACGTTCTCTGTCTTCACCCTGGAGGATAGAACCATTCTTTTAGAGATACTCATCTCTCAGGGGTACTAAACCTATACTTTCCCCTTAGATAGTGAGAGGGACAGATGGCTCGTGGTCCGCGGTCTCCCGCTGTGAACCCCCACAGAGGATATTCACTCCAAACTAACTGCAATGGGATACTCGGTGAGGAGTGTCACACGCTTGGGTGCGCGCGCTGCCGGCCAGGATCAGCCGGAAAAGTCGTTCCCTATGTTCCTTGTTACTTTGGTTGGACGCCAGCGGCTGCTAGGATTATCAAAAGAGACGGTTATTTCGAAAGTACGTGTTACTTTCGAGTCTTTTCGCAGAAAAAACCTGACACAGAAGTGTCGCCGTTGCTAAGGATTTGGACACCCTTCGGTATCATGTTTCAGGCAGGACAAGTATGTCAAATGTGACGGTGCACACACGTCAGTGGCCTGCGAGCGTCCACGCTCGGAACCCACCAGATGCGCAAATGCGGGGGCCCTCACCCCGCAAACGCCGGCATCTGCGAGGTGCGCAAACGGTTCGTCGACTCGTGCAAGCGCTCGATGGCTGTCGGCGCACCGCCGCCATCCAAACCTATGTATCACCCGGCGCCCCCCCCCTTCTTATCAATGCTTGGGACTTTCCCCATCTTCCTGGCGGAGGGGCTAGCGTCGTGACGCCGAGAGTCCAACCGGTGGCGCGGCAAACTGTCACTCTCTCCCAAGGTTCTGTCCGTCATCCCTCCACCAACTGCTACTTGATCATGCGTACTCACTCACTTCGGTGGCTGCATGGTCAAACACATTACTCCTGTTAGACTAGACTGCCGAAGACAGGGAGACCGAGGTTCGAATCTCAGTCGGGTGTACTGAGAGGGTTTTTTCCCAAAATATTTTTCCACTCTCCATTCCACACAAATGCGGGTACACCGCCTCTAAAACTAACATTCCTAATCCTTAAAACCATTAGTGTAATTAGTACATAAGCATATAATCTGAATTCGTAGTAAGACATGGTGATAAAATAAAATCAATGCATACTCACATACTCAAATCTCAGCTCACAGGCGTTAGAAGACAGTGGAAGTTAATTTTATCATATGCAAGAGCGATACTTAGCAAGAGCGAAACACAACTGCACAAGTAAATTGAATTAATTCGAAGCAAAGCAGGAAATAAGTCTGGCTGGCCTTGCTAGAGTGGTGATCTGGTTACAATAATTTCATCTAAAATATTAAAAATAGTAACTGTTTGAATATGTCGGTATACTCCTCGAAGTTAATTAAATTTAATTATTTTTAAGGGTGACCTGGTGGTCTAGGGGTGAGGTGTCATACTGCTGTGCTGTGGGTTCGGGGTTCAATACTCGGTCCCGGCACAGATTTATCTGATTGCCAAACCCTTCCTTCACCTCTGATAAGACGTGTATTAATCACAACTTGTGAATGTGAGGAATGCCAGGCCTCCACCGTGGTTCGGATCCCACGTTAAACTGTAGGTCCTCCATTTCATCTCACAATCACCCTACCATTACACATTAGCGTAAGTGCGTATAACCCGAACGGGTAGTAAGACGCGGTANGGTCCTCCATTTCATCTCACAATCACCCTACCATTACACATTAGCGTAAGTGCGTATAACCCGAACGGGTAGTAAGATGCGGTGCTAATAATAATAATAATAATAATAATAATAATAATAATAATAATAATAATAATAATAATAATAATAATAATAATAATAATAATAATAATAATAAGTATTATTATTTTTAAGTGACATAATTTAGTGCGAATTTTAGCTACATTTGAAAAAGTTATTTTTAAGTGGCTTCATAGAGCTATATTTAGTTCAGTGATCCGAGATCCTTGATTTAACACAATTTGTATGTGTACTTGCACTGGTTGCAAGAGATTGGGAAGGGGGGGAATTACGATCAGACCAATAGAGGGGGACATGAGGAACTTTCCTTTAGACTCCCCCTCCCCCAAATGAAATCCTGGCTACGTCACTGTATTCATCGCATCACAAATATTTAAGCACAACTGAGCTAGATGGAAAGAAAAGTATGAGGCTACTTGCTATGGGAACACGTTCCGAACATGTTTGCAAACATCTGTTCAAGTTTAGACACTCTGGCCACAGCTAACAGAACAACAAACATGTTTTTTGCTCGGTATTCGGTTCTAGTTTGGACCAGGCTTTATAGAATTATTTTGAACAACTTGTAGACAGCCGATGCACTCTCTGTAGCTTAATGAGACTGAGAAATAGATTTAGAATATTTTTTTTTATTCAAGGGTAACCTATGTTTGTTAAAAGCTCATGTTTAAAACTTTCACCAAACCATACTTATGTTTAGGAACATAAAAATAAAACACTACTATGTTTAAAAATTCATTTAATGAATTCATATTTTTCAGCAACATTTAACAGTTAACAAGATGACAATATATGCAGAATCCACCATTTTCATAATGTAATATTAACAATGTGTTTCATGTATTTAATATATTTTTTATAATAAACATGTATATTTAACTTAAATATTCATCATCAACAAGCAATCATCTTTTTTTTTACATGTAACGTCATAATATTTTAATGAGAAAACATACTTTCAATAGTTTTTTGTGCTCTAAAACAATCTACAAAATTTTATCAGAGGCTTTATTAACACTCCATAAGACTTTTGAGTTTTTTGTCCTTAAAAAACTCAATTTAGAAGACAGAGTCTAAAGTAGAAATTAATGTAGTAGGTCTCATTTAAGATAAATAAATTAATTAATTAGTGAACAAAATAATCAAGATTATCAAATTGAATTACTTTATTAATGGAATTAATAAAATCAAGGAAATTACTTTCATTGAAGAATGTTGATATCTACTCAATACTAATTTTGTTTTAAAAATATTGTTAATATAAAAAAACTTAGCAAACTAATGCTAAATTACAACAAAATTATTAATGATTTGCAGTTGTTGTAGCATTCTTCAAATTATACGATGTAGTTTTTTAAATTTTACTTACAAGTAAGTTAAAGCCTATGTGAAAGTTTAAATTAAAAAAAACCTGTTTTATCTTTGATAGCCTGTAGGGGCCTACTTGAGTTTTTCAAACTTCAAGTAATGCATAAAATATACAACCATAACTTATTTATAAACACGTCTCTCTTATTGTTAAAAATAATTTTACAATATGTTTATTAATAACCATTCTTGAATGTTATTTTAATGAAATATGTTGCAGTTTATGAAACCTCTGGTGGAATACACGTCCAAACATTTTACTATGATATAATTTATCACTACTTATATAACATTTTTTCGGACATGATATGAAAATGAATTTAGTTAACGTATAATAGCTTATTTTCATTTGGCAGGATCTTACACAATAGTAACTGTTATTTTATATCAGTCACTAAGCGGGTAACATCTAGGGCTGTCCAGAGCAAATACTTTTACTTTTCAAATAACACATTTATATATACAAGGCTGAAAAGAAATTTCTCCAGTGGCTGTATCGTCTAACACACAACTAGTTAAAAACTATAGAAGTTTAGTGAATCAGTAATTTGCATAAGTAATTCACAATTAAAATTAATTTGCTTTAGCTATTAAAATGTATATTTTTCAACAATACTTCAGATATATATATATATATATATATATATAAACTATGATGTTATAATTTATTAGAAGCCTACTTACAAATCTTCTAAATTTTCTTTGCAGTTATCAGTAGGGCCTCTGGAGAGTTATTTCCGAGTCATAAAAATTTGGTTAAGAGCATATTTTTCATATTTTACTTTCCAAGTTTTGATCTTGTAACCAATTAAAAACATCTCCCCACTCGAAAAATATTATTAAACTATGAATATGATAACATAAATTTTTATGACTCATTCAAAAGTACACTTTTATATTTTTTTAAAAATAGTAACTTATGATAACAGAATAATGTTATAATGGATTTGAATATAATACGGTTACAAAGTAATATCCAACTCCCATTATGATACAATGAAACTTTTAAGTACAACACACAACTATTAGTTTATCTTACTAATATCGCCACATTATATTAAATTTATTGTTATAAATATAAGCTTAAAATTGTGCGGTCAAATTACGTAAAATGTTTTTGTAAAATAATTTACACAATCACAATAGTTTATAATTATGAAACATTAAAATACACAAACAAAACAGGATCTACAGGACAATATCACTCTTTTACAGAAATTGGGCTATGGGCACCCTTAAATGAAGATTTGGTGACTCCGGCCCTTAAATGAAGATCAGGGGGGCCCTGGCCCCCCTAATCACTCTGCAATGTTTGCAATTTTTTTGTTCTTATTTATGTATACATCAAAATGGTGTGTTTGGTATTTGGCTGCAATTTTCCACTAACAACTTTGAAACATCATTATTCGAGTTAAGAGAAATAAACATTCCCTCTTCAAGACCTTTCTTTTCATTTTGTTTTGTTCACTATATTTATGGAAAATATAATGTTGCTTTTCAATGAGTTCGGCTATAGTTAAATTTTATTTTTTGTTAATTTTTCAGAGTTTTTTGTTGTTGTGAAAATTTGTTCTTGAAAATCATATAATTAGCTTAGAATTAAGTTCAAATAGTTCAAATGCTCTAAAATTCTCTCCCACAATGTTAAATTTTTGAAATTTTCTCTCCAGTAGGGTGGGACATACCACACCCCCGGCATATGGACTCCAATCCAACCCCCCATTTTGAAAACCCACATGGGCGCCCTTGCAAATGGACAATCATTTATATTGCACTGAACATAAATAATAATTGTTATGGCTATGAACATTGAAGCTTATGAATAAAATAATCTAATTTAAAAAATTAAGTAATCAACTATGGTTCCAAATAATATATTGTTTTTAAAGTGAATTACTTAGTTACTCTGGGTAATGCTTTTTTTTCTTCAACCAGACAAAAAAAAAACTTTTCATTTTATTTCTTCTGAACCAATTTTTAATAAATTAAAAGAAATCTAATCAAAACTTAAAAATGTAACATTTCCTTGACCATTTTCTTAACATAGTTGCCTTTCACAACATGAGAGTATGACCCGCATACTTGAATAAAATATTAAAATAGCTAAGACTTATGAAAATAATAAATATAATATCCTATTGTGTCTATTCTTACAATGACTGTATTTTTGGGTTTATTAAACTTACCAAAAAAACCCCACAAATAATTGATTTATTGACTTCAAAACATATTTAATGAAAACTAGAAGTTAATTTTGAATTAAATGTAGATTTATTTTTGTCATATAGGTTAGGATATTTAAATAATATTCTGAAAATATTTGTTCTGTTTCATTATTTCCCATTAATACTGAAATCCACCATTCATGACGTTTACATAATTTTAGGGTAAATTAAAATACGTGAAGACACATGCTATTTATTTTATTTTTAAATAAGTAAATTTGTCTGGAAATTCTCAATCTTTGTTTAGTTAAATCAAAAAATTTTATACGTAGGGAAGAGAAGGGATAATTATTTTTTAATATTAATATTTTTTAAATGATTACTTTTACTGTGATGATACTGCCTTTGATGTATGTTTGTGTTACCTATAAGCAACTTGTATTTGTATACTGCATTAATGTATATCAGAAAATAATATTGACTAATGAAATTAGAAATTCAGTTTTGTAAACTTTTTAGTTTTTTTTTGAGGGGGGGGAGTATAATTTAAAGTTAAGCTTTGCTGGATGGTTAAAATTAACAGCAACATGTTTACAGTGATAGAATGAAATCATTAATTTGCTCATCCTTGATTTCTTTAAAAATAGTTTATAATAAGCTATAAACTATTAAAAAAAACACCCATAAAATGATTTAATTAGATATACCTCATCTAGACATGTATTATAATCAATATGTTTTAGTGTAAAACACTACTGTAAGGATATATTGAACCTAGCTAAAATTCCAACAACTTTAAAATGTGCGTTTTTAAACGTCCACACCAATACTTCATACGTATCTGGAGAGAAAGGACTTTTATTCAAGAACAAGTTAAATGCTTAGTCCATTTTGGCTAATAGACACCAAAAGTGTGACATATTCAGCGCTCTATAACTTTATTGCGTGCATTCCACTCCCTTAACGACAAGTCTCTGGGTGCAACAAAACTCTATCCAGGGAAGTTTAAAAACTAAACAAGTGTTACCGACATTTTTCTTGATCGGAGTCTTTCTCTTTTCCACTGTTCAAAAACCAACAGCAGCTTAACGTCTTAATTTACCATTTATCACATTGACATATCTAATTTTCATTTGCCTAGTCGTCACACTACATGGTATATTTTCTTTACATATATTTCCATAGGAACAGCTTTGTTGCGTCCCAGAGTCCTGTCTCTAAGTAGTGGCAAGACTGGGTGTGTGGAAAGACACTTGAATATATCCTTACTTTTGTGGTCCTTGATAAAACTCTTTCAGCTATGTCACATTAATGCAATCATTATGTAGTCGAAGGGCTGCTGTTCACAAATGTGTCTGTATAAGAATCAAGTCAGAGATTTAGGCCTGTAGAATAAATATGTATTGAAAATTAAGGAAACTTATATTGTTGTTAAGTTACCAATGTTGATCTCTCAAACATATGAGTAAACTTTGGAAGATCTTGAATGTGCCAAGATAAATACAAAACAGATTAGGATTTTAACTTAATATTATTAAAATGCTGCCATTAAGGCACTTCCTGGCCAATGGGCCTAATTTATTTGACCATATGGATAAAAGTTATTTATTATTACTTTCGCATGTATCCTTTTTTACCCATAAATATATTATTTTAGGCGGGAAAGGCCAGCCAATGTGTAATGACTTGACACTCCATTAACTGTACGTCATATTTGTTAGAGTGCCATCAGAAAGATATTATCAGAACATATATCTTATAGTATTAATGTATTAGCTATCAGGTTTACTTGATTTTTAAAGCTAACTCTAGCTTAGCTGACAACTCTATTGTAGTAGACTGGTGGCTAAGTATTAATCTCCAACCATATCATTTAATATCAAGAATATATTTTAATTATTTAATTTTAGTGATTTAATTTTCAACTTTTTTGAGCATTATATCTCCTTGGTAATAGATTATTGATTTATTATTATTATTATTTCTGTCCACTTGAGTTGGCAAAAAATGCTCGAAAAAGATTGCCTAATTGAGAATAACTTCTAATTTTAAATCTCCAACGCTTTAAAGTTGACAGAAGTAATCCTTTAAAAGGTTTGGGTCACAGTGAAAGTGTATATATTTATGTAGAAGAGCATATAATCCTAATTTGTTTTAATTTAATTTAATAGTTTAAATATATTTTCAAATGCACATGCCTCATAATAATATCATAATCTTTGTTTCAGTAGTATTTTATAACAGGTTTGTAAGTATTAAATATGGATGAAAAGTGTTTCTGTTGGTAAAGTAAAAAAATAAAATAAAAATAAAATTGTGACTTTATTTGTAGATAAATTTAGTTTCATAAATATAATATGGGTCTTATTTATAATACATTTTAATTTACTAAAATATATTAGATAAACTGAAATATATCATATATTATTATATCCAGGCAGGACTTAGTGAAACAATTTTGGCTGAGGATATTGTATTAACCTTACAAAACGCCATCTCCAATAGTTTGAAATCACATATCCTACTTTACAACTAGTCTTAGAACCTAATTAAATAGAAAGGATGATTGTGTATTATATTATATAGATAGAGCTACAATGTATAAACAGTATTTAAGAATTTGAAAGTAATTGTCCACATTTCATTTAGGACATGCGTCAACACTATTAGTTATTAAAACACGTTTAAGTTAATATCATAAGTACTGTTTGTGAAATGGAGTTAATGTTATTAAAATGGTGTATTTGTTTTTGGCAACACTGATTTCTAGATTTTTCTAAATATTTAAAATTAATATTCTTTTATAAAATGTTTTAATATTATGTTTTTATTTATATTGCTTGAGATTTCAACAACTATATAGATGAATGCTTTGAAAATCTGACAAAACAACCAGGTAGCCTGTTTATTTTGTGATATTTCAAATTACAGGGACTATCTCTAGGACAACATAGGGTTTCACTGATAAAATTTGTTTTAAAAAGCATTTTTCAGTAATTTGTCAAAATTGATCAAATTTGAACAAAATTCTGAATCAATTTGATTGTGTATGATTGTGTTAACAAGTCTTTTGATTGCGTCTAGTAATTACTTGAATGTACGTATATGTGTTAGATGAATGGGACCATTCTGGAACCATGGTAAATAAATGCTCGCTCTTCCCAACTATAGGTTATATATATTTATGTATGTATATATATTAAAATAACTGTCCATAGTGTTACATGAACAGTTAAATAGAGATGTCCAACATATAAAATGATTCAAAGAAAGTAATATCAATGTATTCAACATGATATTTATGACACCGCTTCGAATACCGCTTGACGACTGTCAGTCTTGCCGTGGTAAATTTGGCCAAGAAAGCTAGTCCTCCACCGATGTGGGTCCCCGTCCAACTTTGTTTGCGAATCCCGCTCAGAAACTTCAAATATAGTTTTATCGGGTGTAGTATGGATGATTAGAGGATCACTTTAATCGAGAATTCTCGGGCGTTTATAAACTTAGGCTTGCTAAATGTTGGTAAAATAATATATTCATAATTCTAGCCTGTGAACATTTGATCAAAGGTGACTACCAGAGCTTCCAGAAGACCAATGTCTACTCCACCTAATGGGTAACAGAAGGTAGTATACTTGCTCGGGGTCCGCTGCCACAGGTATTTTGTGACCTTACAAAGTAACCTTGATGCCGAGGTATGATGAAGGAAGTGGGACATATCTTATCCAACGACCACGAGGGACCTTTATTTAGTGTGCATAGGCTGTGTAATCATAACGTCACATCGTTTTAAATAAATGGGGACGTTCCCTGACAATTGACTCTCCTGACCTAATTACAGCCCAGTGGTTAAAACTATATAGCAATTAGATTAATTTATTTGAAGTTCTTTCACTCTTTCATTTATTTAAAACATAAGGTTTTTCAAGACATTGATGAAACTAAATGAAAAATATTAATATACTTGTATATTTTAAAAATATTATTACGATAAAGTGTCACACTAAAAAACTATAAGAAGCCTAGTTGGGTTGTTTCATAATAGTCATTATTTGTATGCCAGGTGACTTACACAACTAATAGTAAAATATGGTCTTACCTGCGTCAAAGAAAGAACAATTTGAACTATAAGAGTTATTAAAAATCGTTTCATTTGCTTCAAAATAAATATAATCCAAACCAATTCTCTCCCTACTTAAGTTAACATGATACAAACCCCTTTAGACTGCATACTAATTGAACATAACAAAATGTCACTGGATTGTATTGTCAGATTGTTGGTACTAATTTGGTAGCACAGATGTGACTTTAAAAATTTCAAAGCCTTTGCTCAAAATAATATAAAAGGTCATGATTAATCACTAGACTGTACAGTGAGAGATGGAAATACTGGCGTTGTCACTTTTAAATCCCGCCCTTTCCTCTTTCCACATCATCGGCATCAGCGAAGGGGTCCACATGTTTATAAGCAAGAGCAACCGGTCCGCAACTGTCTCAAAAACTGGGCTGATATCACTGAGGATGAAAGCAACTAGAAATGTTTGCAGGAATACCGGACCAATTCCTGGCGAGTGAAGCGTTCTCAGCCAAGTATCAAACTGTCCCCAATAACCGGAGCGAGGACTCAAGTCGACCGTGCGAGGTACACTACTCCACACAGCAGCCAGGGCGTTAGAGAACTCTCATAGATATCAGAGCCGCAGTGTGTGTGTGTGTGTGAGAAGCCCGGTGGGAAAAAACGGTGGCGGCGACGTTAACGAGGGGGAAGGATGTCATGAGGATGATGGCGGGTGATGGAGGTGCACGGCGCCCTCTATGCGGAGGAATGTTCCTCTTCCAGATTGTGTTTGGCCAGCGCTAGAAGGATCATTGTCAGTTCCTTCTTGTTGATCTTGCCGTCCTGGTTGTAGTCCACCCCTCTCAAGATCGTCTCCTCGAAATCGGCAAGGTCCTGCGCGTCGTAGTCCTGACAACAGAGAGCTAGCCTCATTATAACTGGTGAAGAAGTTCTTCCGCTTGAGGTGTCGTTTAAAAATTAGTACAAGTTACCAAAGCGTTACTAACGGTTTGATTTGTTGGGATAGAGGTGTGAATGGTAGCTTTAGGGAAATTGCACCTACAGTAACGGGGAGAGCCAATGAGCCAGCCTTTTATCTATTCTTCTTTTTTTAATATTTTATTTAACTATTATCGAATCTGATTACTTTTTAATAAAACTTTCAATCAAAGTTAATAAGGTCCCAGTAGGAACATGTCCAAAAATATATGTCGATTAGAGAAGGGCGTAGTGCACCAAACTAAGATCAAGAGATTCTAAAAATCAGCTTTGTCATGTTGCTCTAAGTGATCAGATTTCACTAATTTTATCAATTATACTTTTTTATAATGAATAGACCCCGCTGCTGGGTGGTGATGGAAACATTGAATCAGAGGGGATGGTGTATCGCCCCCCCGTCCTCCCAGGAGGCTGTCAACCCCTGCTTTCAAACTTGGTACAAATTGATTTAAATAATTAATCATCCAACGTTTGTGTTGCTTCCTTGACCCAATTTTTAAAAATTGTGTTTTAAGTCATTTGAAATAAGTTCTTTTTTTATTTTCTGAAAGCTTGTATAAAGGCACGTTAATTATTTTTTTAAATACTTAAAACTAAACGCTCTGTATTCCATTTATTGCGCAAAAATACCTGGAATTGTTAATTTATTTATAATCTGAACACTCCTGATATGAAAAGAATTCTCACCCCTAGGTGTTCTGAGAGATTTTGCTTTTTCCAAGTTTAGTAACTAGGCTTATCCCATACATTATTTAAGAAACTAAGAGGAAGATATATCTAGAAGGTGAAGGGAAAATATACAGGGTTGTCATATGAAAAACAAAGCTAATGACATTTTGAAATAGTGACACCTATTTCTTGCATTCAACACTCTCTGTACGTACTTTCTTGACAAGTTCCAACAAATCCTTGAGGAAACCACGCAATTCTTCGTTCTCTATTGTGCCATTGTTGTCCTGAAAAGAAACATTGCTTAGTACAAACAAATTATGCCTCGAGACAAACAAAAGAGTTCAGATATAGCTAAGGTGATATTGTTATAATTTATATATTTACGAAGATAAATACACAAGACCATGCTTCTGACTCTCTTGTTAAGTCATATACCCAATATCAATGCTGAGGGAACTGCAGGGCTTATGGAGAAAAGCTTTATCTTCGCTCTCTCTCATTTAACTGTTGCCAAATCTCCTCGCTCTCAGTTATGTCGGGAGGTGGTGTGCTGATGGTAAGCTGGAGCTACTGGCAACATCCACTAACTAGCGTTGCCAAACTTATATTTGAGGGGAGATTGGCCACACTAAAACAAGAGAATGATAACGCCCAATAGTAGCCATGAAGTTCCCTCAACGGTGTTATCCAGTGTAATCATGCGCTAATTTAAATACATGCAGGGCAGTGTCTCCCAAAATGTGGTACGTGTACCCGCAAGGTACGTAAAGGATTTCAGGGGGTATGCGACTTAACCAATGAGTGTTACGAGTATTAATTCATTAATTATTTTATGGTTAGTAGGAAATCTAATGAACGAATTAACGCACATTTTGATGATGTCATGGGTTTTTGAAGAGCTTTATTTCCCTATGACATGGCTTTGTTTAGCTCGCTACTATATATTTACTAAACTTTGGATTGGCCGTTTATATTTGGTAGATTAAATAGCCAAGTTATTATATTTGTTAATTTATGGTTATAGCCGCATCTAAATATCAAATTCTTTAAATTACCTTAAAAGATGAGTGAATAATGACCCCCTGGGCACGGGATGACTCCTGGATAGCTTAGTGGCTAGAACATTGGCCTACTAAGCCAAAGGTCCCTGGTTTGATTCCCGTGTCCAGGTGTCATTTTTCAACCAATTTAAATTAATTAAATTGTGGTCTCTTTAAGGACATACCCGTGATTACAATTGCTTGCAACCTGTGTGTTCATATTCATCAAAGTAGTTAAAATATTGTTACTCACCCTGTCGTAAAGCGAGAAGACTCTTTCAATGTCATCCTTTGTTAGTTTAGTGGCGCCCTGTAAACACAATTAGTAGCAAATAATTTAAAATGAACATTACTTGGATATAAATAGGATATAACAAATTGTTTATTAACATATCTTGGTTGATGTATTGATTTAAATTTAAAGTAACGATGCAACATGATTTGAAGTACAATTTTAGCATCATTGTGGAGTCATAACTAATGGTTAATAATGCAGTTGTATAGTCTGGAATTAAAGATTTTGATACATTTGTTTTAAGTATTTGTTTTACGTGAAACTCTCATAACCTAATTATTTTATTTATCTTTTCTGCAAGTGTTTAGGTTTTTTAACACATTACTTAAAACAAAGAGGATTATAAATTAGAGTTATCAAACAAATTATTTCAATTTATTTGTA
Source organism: Timema bartmani (assembly GCA_902151455.1). Lineage (NCBI taxonomy): Eukaryota > Metazoa > Arthropoda > Insecta > Phasmatodea > Timematidae > Timema > Timema bartmani. The sequence goes on from CABFWB010000523.1 coordinate 134,187, forward strand.
TTTGTTTAAATTCTCGGATTTCACCGGTTATTGAGTGATAGTTATTTCCTATTAACAGTGTATTTTTAATCTTTAAAATTAATGGTATTTAAATATTTATTAACATTGACACGTTTAGTTATAAACTTATATTTGTATATATTTAATAAAAATAAATAAAAGGATGCATTAAACCTAGCTTCGTGCCAAAATTTATATTTAATAACATCATAGCGATTTAAAAGGTAACAATTTTAAAATAATAAAAGAGAACAACTATATAAAAAACTGATTGATGTAATCTCATGCACTTATATATGATTTATTGAAAATAAAGGAGACATGTAACAAATAATATCCAACTTAATCATGTATGAACAATATCATGTTCTGTCCAACATTCACATGCATCTTCTTGGTGACTGATATATTTTATCTATAGAATGAAATGCATTTTTACAGTTAATAAAATGTTATTTAGAATATAAACTCTTATATATACCTAATTTTATTTCAGTTACTTAGCATTTGTCTGAGCCCCTTGAGATAGTAGTAGTAGTAATAGTAGATCAAAAAGCACATGTAACCTAATGTTCCACCTTAACAGATTGCATCTTAATTTAACTCACTAGGCATTATCACACTTATATAAATATAATAGAAATAAAAAGAGAGAGGGTGGAAATGAGCATTTCATCCTGTGAGGTCTCTATTTTACCTGCCTATAAAACTTCCCCTCTTCCACTGACAAGTATACACACCAACTCTACTATTTGCCTCTGGATAGACATAATATTCCACTGACCTTTTTAGTCTACATCCTAGCAGGAAGATTTCTACTAGCCATTTTCGTGAATAAACAAAATATCCTGAGTTGTAGACTATTTAAAAAAATAGCTATTTATAAAAAAAAAATCGTGATAGTTTAAGACTATTCTAAAATAATGTAAGAATGTATTATTTTGGTTTCAATATTGTATTTTAAAAAATCGCTGAGTAAAACGCTAAAACATTAAACATGGGGATTTTTATCTTGACTTGATTGAATATACAAATTTATTTTCACCATCTCATAAGGCTTTACCTTTATGAGATAATAAAATAATTTTGAATAAAGGTATCCAATTATCTCATTTTTGTCCTTATAGATTTATAGTGTAACTTGTAAACTTTCTATTACTTTTATTTTTAATTTATCATGGTTTAAAGCCTCTCACATTACATCATACCAAGGGTCTTTTTTATAACTTGTTTCATGTTATTTTAGCTATTCAATATAATATGTTCATTCAATAATCTGTTTATTTTCCAATTATAACTCTTACCTTATCAATATTGAGTAACATCTTTTTAAAACATAATACTAATAAATTTCACTTTTCCTTTTACAAATCGAATATCATATCTTAAATAACGTTCCTCAATTAAATTGATTTTAGAATGTTTTCTAAAACGTTAAATATATAATTGGTTAATTAATAATATTCAAGTAGATTGGGAATGAAATAAAAACTGTAAGAAAACTTTGTTTACATCAAATTAAAAACAGCAAATAGCAAAAAATACTTTTTAATAAACACATAAAACTATTAAAAATAATTAAAAATCACAAAATGAAAACAATTTTAAATATTAATAATTTTTAAAATCACACAAGTTTAAACAAATATTAATTTTGTATTTAAATGTATGTGTGTGTAAACTGGTGCTATTAAATTTCATTTTATTAAATATTTTGTTTTCCAAATCAAATTTATTAATGACATTATGGTATTCCATTCACACATGTACACAATCCAACAAAGCAAATACAAATTTTATTGTTAGAGTAAATAAAATAAATATTCTTATTTGCTGCATGTACAGTATATTAACAACATAGCCAATAATATTAGCCTCCATGCTTTATTTGTCAAAGTGTTGGGTAAAATAAATACATTTTTGTTCATTTTTAGCGATTACAAATATGTTAATACATAGGCACCCCCTTCTGTTCTCATATGAAAATGGCTACAATATATGTTAAAATATGAATGTTAGCGTAGATCCTTACGTTTAGGAAAGAAAACTAAATAACCGACATTATTCCTAAACTTCACAAACCTTTATAGGATTTAAATATTATAAATAAAGATTATCTGTATTTGGAATCCAAATAATACTACCCACTCAATAATTTAATTGAAACCGGCCTCGTGGTTTAGTGGTTATAGCTCCTGGCTGCTGAACTAGAGGTCCCTGTTTCGATTCCCGGATCGTATCAAGGGATTTTTCTCGAAATGGGAATAATTCCCATGGTCACCAGGGTTTGGTTGGTTAGACTTAACTTGGATTAAGATCTTCACTGGTTCCACACCCTCATACTCACTATCACCATCACCCTCATACTCACTATCACCATCACCCTCATACTCACTATCACCATCACCTCATCCCATCGGGACATGGAAAGAGCTTCCACGGAAAGGATGTACGATTAGTACATTCGGGCGTCCTCTGGGCAATGGTACATTAGTACTGACTAATCGTTCCACAAACTGAGCTACAGATTGATGTGGAGTAGCCCATACACGCCATTATTATTTTATTATTACTATTTAAATGAATATTACAGCCATCACTTTATTCCCCATTAACATTCATATACATTTGTAGTCGTTCTTAATATGAATTAATAGAATAATGTAATCAAATTATTATGAATCCTTTTAAGTTATAGGATAGGTGTTTTCTTTTAAAATGTGTCCACGATTTTTTTTTTTTTTTGTCTTAAGGGTATTTACACAATATAAAGGTTACTAACTTTTGAGACATAAATGATGTTGAACTCCGAGCTCAATCTTCACCAATATCTGTGTCACACCCAGAAAAGGGAACGTATATAGCGCCTACAGTAAAACCCCGCTAGACCGAACTTCGTGAGTCCGAAATTCCGGATAATCCGAAAACACACTTCTCAGAAAACCGCGGGGGGTGGAGGGGAGGAAAACTAAGCCAAATTAAATATATTTTAAGGGGTTAACAAGGTCAAAGTTAAAATAGAATTGTAAGAATCAGTGATATCTGATAATAAATGTTTAATATTTACATATTATAGTGAACACAATGTGTTTTCCTGTAACTAAAGCTAACTACAGTAAATATTACGTGTTATATGTCACTTAAATAAATTAAAATTTTATTAAAATCATTCAATTGTAATATATATTCTTGAAAATACTGTATCATTGTATTCTCTTGCTTAGTTCGAATTTCTACTAATCAAAGTTTCGGTCCCAATTAGTTCGGATTAACAAAGTTCTATTGTATAGTAGCTATTCGGATGTTAATCCATTTCCCATTTAATCTTAACGGTATGTTATTCAAGTACACTGATATTGGTTGAACCCCGAGACTATACTATAAATACTTCTACAGCACAAGGATTAGAATAACTAACAATCTATAATAGCCTGTGACAATTAACATTTATTATTATGGCATATAGTTCCTTTAGATGCTCAAGCCGTTCTTCAATTTATATAATTACAAAACAAAATACCTTTTTTTTTTCATGAACAGACTTTAAAAGTTATTCAAGTCGTATTTTAAAAAAAGCTGCAAACTATTCTATTCAGCGTTAACTCATAGGACGAATGCAGTTTTCAATGTCTAACTATCCCAGCCACGAGCCATGACATGAACAGCGCTTTCCATTTCAGAAATTCGTGCAAAAAAAACTGTCTGCAATCACAGACAGCACAGTCAACATCTTCAAAGGGTAGTAGGAGGTTTCTCATCTGGTGCGATCCACACAATTGAGAACACTTCTCAAGGTCGCCACGGTTTGGACGTGAGACCGATTGGGTAGTTTATATAATGTTCCATTTAAAAAAACATATAACGAAATAAAAAATGTGATGACAAAAGGCCGGTTCACACTGAAAGCTAAGCTAAGCTTTACCTTGCTACGCCAAACTACAGTAGCCCCATGGCTTCTTTGGTGCTGACTGACAGTTCAGGTATATACCTAAATGTTGACTGTCAGAAGTGACAGCTGCTAAACACACGTTTTTTGCAGATCATATGGTTCGGCGTAGGGATACATAATTTGGTCTGGTAACTTTTCAAAGCCGTCAGCTGTTAGCTGTCAGTCAGCACCAAAGAAGCCATGGGGCTACTGTATGTTTTTTTCCCCCCCGATTGTTGGCCGGGCGATTTTTCCACCGTCCATCTTGAGCCATCTTACGTTGCGCATGCGCACAACGCAGCTGGGGCTATGTGTTGAACAGACGCAGTGCTAGATTTTTGAAAATAGCCAAGTAAGTGTTGAAATTTGGCTTTCCGGTTTTTTCACGTGTAGTTAAGTAATATTCTACTTGGGTTTTATATTTAGTAATTATTTTTTATGTTACAATCAAATCGTTAATTGAACAAGCAAGTCAAACTTCCACCTACTACATTTTCTTCCAAAACAACTGATAACAGTAGCATATTTTCTTCCTCAGTATCATCTGAGCTCAAACAAGACATTTCGGAGGATGCCATAACTTAACCTCACTGCAGCAGACCAGAAAGAAACCACAGTGAATTCCGGAGGGAAAAGAGGAGCCATAGCTTAGCTTAGCGTTCTGTGTTACCTGACCTTAAGGTGTCCACTCACTAGACCCGACGGTAACAGGACATGAGTGGAACGTCACGGGATCGCCACAGACATGACGGACACTATCAACGCCCATTAGACAGGATCATGAACATAGCATCCTCGTTCTGCAGGCGGTGGTGCTACGAGGTCAATAAAGTGCTACTAGGACCATGACTTAAAGTAATTTCTATACAGAATAGTTGGCCATGATTGATACTATTTTGGACGAAAATGATCATCGTATTAAAAACCAATCATCATCATCATCATCATCATAATCAACAACAACTGTTTCCAGCCTGTGGCCGGGTCACTTTAGTAAAATGGTTCCTCCATCTTCCTTTATCCTTTCACCATTCTTCCTATTTTAATTGCTTCCATTCTCCTGCTCTCGCGTGCACACTTTCTGTTATCTATTCCTCCCGTCTCTTTCTTGGCCTCCCTTGAGGTATTTTTCCTACATACTTCATTTCCGTCATTCTCTTTGGCATCCTCATCTTCTCCATCCTCATTACATGCCCATATCATCTCACTCTTGCTTCCTCTACTATCTCATGTACCCCAACTCTTCCCCAAATAACTTAATTCCTAATCTTGTTTCTCCTCGTGACAGTTAACATGCTCCTCACTAACTTCATTCCTAGTCTTGTTTCTCCACGTGACAGCTAACATGCTCCTCACAAACTTCATTCCTAATCTTGTTTCTCCTCGTGACAGCTAACATGCTCCTCACAAACATTCATTCCTATGGCCTTCACTTTCCTTGCCTCTCTTACAATCAATTTCCATGTTCCCGCTACATGTGTGACAGTGGGAACATTATTTAAAAAAACAGGCGTCATTGTATTTACAAAACTTTAAGATAGCTGAAAGTTGAGGGCGTTTTGTACACTATATAAATCATCTGATTGGCAATAGCGAAAAATTCCGCCAACAATTCTGCATGATGTCCTCCCAGTTCAATGAATTGTTAAGAAAAATAGTAGACGGTATTACCGTTTAAAGTTTATACATTCAACGAAATTAAAAAAATAAAACAATTTCAGGGAAAGGTTATGTATACATGCATCGCCCCGCTTGCAAACACGGGCTCGGTAGCATCGCACGTCTTGTGCCTAGTAAAAAAAAAAAAAGAAAAGGCCGTGAATAGATGGCAAGTTTTGTATAGAAAAAAAGAAAGCAATTAAAATATAAATCTCGCACCAAATGGGAAACCCCTAGAATGAGTAAATATTTGCTGGAGTAATTTCTCTCATTCTTCGATGCACTTCTAGTTCGTGTATACAGCATGCTAGAGATGAAACGGAAACAACCAGACAACATGTTCTTCCAGGAAGCAACGGAGCTTAAGAGTACTTACTTCGAATCCCTCCTGTAGATATGAAGGAAATAGACAGACAGACAGACACAGAAGTGTAACAAACAAGAGTGGTGACAGGTTTTTTTTTTGGCAGCATGGTATATGGTGTTTCAAATGTGTGATCAAGCTCTGAATCGAATGAAACAATCCGATAATATGTATGTATAACCAATCATTTACATAAATATTCACTGTGTCTAAATGTATATGTAATTACACTAACTAGCCATTAACCTACTCATTTTATATTATAATACACATTAAAAAAAACAATAAGCTAATAAGTAATAATTAATACCCCCTTCGGTGGACGCATGGTCTTACGCGCTACTTTCGTGTTGGGCTATACTGCTGATGGCCGGGAGAACAAGGTTAGAATCCCGGTCAGGTGTAATGAGTTTTTTTCCCTAAATGTTTTCCCACTCTTTCTCCACGTAAATTCGGGTGCACTTCCTCTAAATTAAACCTTCACAATCCTTAACACATTAGTGAAATTAACACATAGGTGTAATTTATAAACCGAACGGGTAGTAAGATGTGGTGCTAAAAAAATAGAAAAAATATATTTAATGCTTATATTTGAAAGCCCATACTTTTAATATGATTTTATAATAATTATAAAATCATATTTAAAGTATAATTATTATAATGCTATTTGGAAAAAAAGTTTCTTACAATATTTCAAATTAAATTTAGACATGTATATATATTTGCTTCTTTAAATAATAGCCAGAAAAATATGTCGAAAGGAAAGCTAGTCACATTTTTATATTAAGGAAATTATAAACTCTTTACCTATTAGTGTGAACTCGTATGTTAAAATTCTCAACGTCACAGATCATACATTTTTAATTGTGAAGCAACTTGTTATTGGATTATTGTGTCGGTCATAGATTTAGGTACAAGTAGGCCTACATTGGGAATTTGCCTCCATCCCTCAAGATAGTAAATAATATCAGTAAAGGCCTAAGTACAACTACAGTATAATGTGACACTGAAAATGTGTCAAATGTATAAACTACATTATAAGACCAAAGATATTAAATAACCAAACAATTATTATTAGCACCGCGTCTTACTACCCGTTCGGCTTATACGCCACTTACGCTAATGTGCAATGGTAGGGTGATTGTGAGATGAACGTGGGATCCGAACCACGGTGGAGGCCTGGCATTCCACATATTCACAATTTGTGATTAATACACGTCTTGTCAGAGGTGAAGGAAGGGTTTGGAAATCAGATAAATCTGTGCCGGGACCGAGGATTGAAAGCCGGGACCGAGGATTGAACCCCGGACCCTCAGCACAGAAGTCTGACACCTTACCCCTAGACCACCAGGTCACCAACTAACCAAACAATTGTACACATCATTTTCCTTGAAATTCTCAATTGGAAAAAAATAATCATTTAGAGATATTGTATGCACGCTCTTGCTATCCCTTGCCCCCCAAATCATGATTATGGGTTCAACGCTCTGAGGTGGTATTTTTGGTATTAAGTGAGCTAAAAACATGTTGCTAAATAACAAATAACTTTACTTTACTTAGCACCGCGTCTTACTACCCGTTCGTTCGGGTTATACGCTTAAGTACTAAATTACGCTTGTGGGTTAGGAATTGGGAAGGTTGAATTTAGAGGAAGAGAACCCGCATTCGAGTGGAGGTAGAGTTACATATCGTTTAGGAAAAACCAGCCCCAATTCACCCGAACGAGACTCGAACCTCGATTTCCCCGTCTTCGGCAGTCTAGCTCAACACGAAACTAGTGAGTTAACTAACTACACCCCCGAGGCGGGTAACAAATTACAGTTGCGTCCAAAGAGGTCATTCATGTTCTTTTAATCCGCTCCGGTGGCCGTGTGGTCAAACGCGCTACACTCTCGCAGTAGAACCGGCTGCCGATGACGGGGAGGATCAAGGTTCGATTATCTGTTGGGTGTACTGAGGGTGTTTGTTCCAAAATGGTTTTCCACTTTCCCTCCACGCAAGTGCGGGTACATTTCTTATTAATATAACCTTTATAATCCATAACTCATTAGCATAATTAATACATAAGCGTATAACCCGAACGGGTAGTAAGAAGCAGCGCTTAAAATTTTTTCATTTTAACTAAGACACTAATTTAAAATGTAATTTGGAATATGTTTACCAACTCAAACCACTAGATATCTTCTTGTGCTAAATACATTTCCAATCTCTGTCACGAAATAAACGTATTTTGCGGTGCATAGTTTATACACCAATATCATGCACGTGATTGTGTATTTTATTGGCTTCCCTCAAGAGTTCACTATTCACCAACATTTGAAACACCAATATATAGCTAGAGGGTGTTAATTCCAGTCTACAGAGGATTGTGTGCGGTGTGTCCGCCATTGTATTGGAGCAAATTTAAAGTAAACCTTTTAAAGCAAATATAAAGAGGTAGTTTACTGTCACTATTTATATTTCGGATGTTGGTAAACGGAGATAAATGTGAAAAAAAAGGGGGATGGAGGGGTTAATGTGTGATGGTTACATATGACTAGAAAAACACAAGTTAAGTGTGGAGTTTTGTGTACACAAAAACAATACTCAATAATTTAAACGTGTCACCAATAAATTTACATTCATTCTGACCCATTGAATTATAACACATTGATCATAAAAATAAAATAACCGCTAATTTAATAAAAAACACACCATATAACACTACGTAAAATTAGTTACCTATAATTATATATTTCTAAAAATACCTACAGCTAAGCATTTACAATTAAAACAAACTATTTATTAGCAATATTAAATACAACCACAGTTTTTAGCACTATTGTTGTAGTATGTTAAGATAGCCTTTAATTATAAATAGAGAACACAATTTTTTAAGCTAGTTAAATTTATATTTTATTCAAGCCTTGAAGAACCTCTTAAAGAATATAAAAAAAGTAGCCGACATTGACAAAGGTTCTCTGCAATTAGTTTACTGCTGTAATATTATATAAATATGGGGAAACACAAATTAGACCCCAATAATCTTTTAGGAATAGTATTTTGGTCCCATAGACCAACCAAAATATTTCCATCTCATTTTTTTCCCCACAGATTTAAGGTATTGTTTTGCCTTGTATTAAGTTAGGCCTTTTTTAGGTTATGTTCGTTTTGTGCCGTAGGTTAGGTTAGATAAGGATTGTGTTATTTTATACTATCTATCAGTTTCTGTCTTTTATTCACTTTGAGAAAAGATTTATATCCATCCTCAGTGCAACGTTAAACAGCCGGAGCCGGGTTAATACACCAACATGGGGCCTAACTCCGACAACCTGACTTCACAACCATTCTTAACGGGGCAGAGTTCATATGTCAATATATCGATTAAATGAGAGTTTCATTATATGTTTTACTAGCTCTAAGTAGTCTTTTGCATCGTTAAAAAAGTTTCTTCATTCGGTGAATCCACTAAAACGGGATAACAACGCGAATAGACGTGCCCAGCGGTAATTCGAACAAGAGGGCCTCAACAATGGAAGAACAGCGATTTAAAGCAGTTAAAAAGCGTCTTGAATATTTTTTAACATCTCATTTTTTTTTTGGGTAAAACCATTTGTTGTTTCTTGATAGACAAACTTTGGTTCTAAACATTGAGTAGGACCTTCCTTCATCAATATTTTAATAACTATATAAAATTAATACCACATTTGTGAAGTTTTAATGATTTATTATTAATAAGATCTATAAATAAACCTCAATCTAATTCCATAAAAATGAGAAAGTTAAGAAATGGTCTCTAACAATATTTAGTTGAGAGCGAAAAGTTTTATTTAAAATCAAGCCAGTACAAAATAGTTTCTCCGAAAAATAGATAGTTTAAAAATAGTTTGAGTTCCCTTAACTAAAACCTGCCCACGGATTATTTAAAATCTTAATGAAGGAGCCAAAGTCACCTCTTGAGCGTTCAAATATTTCAGTCACTTAGAATATGTCACTTAAAGTGACATCGAAATAATGGTTTCTGCAAGTAAGAATTAAAGGATGATAACAGGATGTTTTCAATGTCAAGAAAACGCCATGTCTCCCAAAGTCCTGATTTTATTCATACCTTGCTACGAGATTTATGATACATGATTCCGTATTTATTGACTAGCAATATTATTTTATCTCCCACACACACGCGTGGTTTGGTGTTTGTAGCAGTTATTTATTTGTTAAGGCGAATTCACACGTGTATAGTAAATAAATCAAGAAACTTAATCAAGTTATTATTATTACTATCACCGCGTCTTACTATCCGTTCGGGTTATACTCTTATGTACTAGTTACGCTAGTGGTTTTAGGGATAAGGAAGGCTATATTAAGAGGAAGTGTGCACGCATTTGCTTGTAGGGAGAGTGGAAAACCCTTTTAGAAAAAACCACCCTTAGTACACCCGACCGAGATTCAAACCTCGATCTCCCCATCATCGGCAGTCTAGTCTACTGCGAGAGTAGCGCGTTAGACCACGCGGCCACCGAAGCGGGCTATTTTAATGTTGTATTTTAATTCCAACGGAACATTTTTTAACACGAGATTGTTTCACACTCACAAATACTAAAGAAATTATTTCACCAATGATTTTAACTAAAACTGACCTATCTACACTTGTTTATTTTGCGTTTAGTTGCCGCCAAATACGGAGAGAGGAGCCACCTGCTCATGTAAATATACCTCGAACTTGGTAGGGAAAACATTTTAGAAAATAGAGACATATTTTTCATAGCGAACATTTCTAACATTTTACCATCTTTTATTTATTTTATATATTTGAGGTGTTTTAACGTGCACTTTCTCACCTAACTGTTAATATCAGCACACGAGGATTTCTATGAGCGAGAGCGAAAGGGCCTGCCAAATTTGTCGGGAAAGGTATTTTTCACCTACCTTCCAGGGTTCTTTTACATGCCACAATCGATATGGGACCTACCGGGCTTTTCTTCTCCTCCGAAGGAAGTTGTGCTACGGATTTTTATGACTAAAGAAAAATCCGTCGACCTTGGCTGGGTTTGAACCCACAAAAATCGGGTCTTGAGGCGAGCACTTTTTCCTCAAGATCACCGAGGTTGACAACAGTTAATTATATTATTAATCATATTAATATATAGATATTGATAGTATCTATCGAACGTGATGGTTGTAGATCATATAACTTGACGTATGAACACATTAAAATTGTTTTAATAACTTTTATAGCTGTCATACAGTGTTCTTCCTACCAAAATCCTACTATAGAAGTTATTTCTATTTATATGAATTAACTGTTCACTAGAATCGTTACTTGTTCAAGTACTAAACGAACACGTTTATGTAACTAAAGTAACTAAATGTAGCTGCTTGATTTAGTTAATTGTTTTAGTGACTATACACGTGTAAATTTCACCTAACCTAACAACACCACAAACAGTTCTGATCTGGTATTTGTACCTGTCCATTCCTAGCTGTGAGTGTTAGTGTGAGAGTTGATGAGAGCGCCAAGCGGCTAAACACCACAGACTATACCGGCCAAACACAGCGTTACGACACTGGTGAGAAGATAGTCCGGTCCGGTACGTTACCTCACTTACCTTGAAGATTTGTCGGCACAGGAAGTTCTCCTTCACCGGAAGTAGCCTGCAACAAATTGCACATACGTATTAGATCTAGGAGATTTGAAACGGCCAAAAATGAAAGTGATTGTCAAAATAAGAATGTAAAATAAAGTTTCAAAGAAAATGGTTTATTGTAAGAGAGAAATAAAATCACTTTGTTTACTACTTGACCAGTTTTACGAAACACGGTGACCTGGGGGTCTAGGGGTAAGGTGTCGGACTTCTGTGCCGGGGTTCAATCCTCGGTCCCAGCACAGATTTATCTGATTGCCAAACCCTTCCTTCACCTCTGACAAGACGTGTATTAATCACAACTTGGGAATGTGTGGAGTGCCAGACCTCCACCGTGGTTCGGATCCCACGTTAAACTGTAGGTCCTCCATTTCATCTCACAATCACCCTA
>CABFWB010000523.1:169554-189786 GCA_902151455.1 Timema bartmani
TATATGGCTTTATTTATGGTTCAAACAATATCAAAATTAAGGTACGAGTACAAATTAGGGGGCTGTGTTACCATAAAAAGCACTTCAGAAAGCTTCCAGAGGTGTTTATTATTTGGAATTTTTTCTAGCCTCCGTCAAATGGGGGATGGACCCACCAAACCCCCCCCCCCTAAAATTATTGGCTGGCTACGGCCTTGACTCCATTCATCATAATTCATCGTATCCATGCTCTTAAGACATAGCCACGTAATATACGTTAGCAACCATGAGAACATAATCTAAAAAAAGAGTTAAAAATCTAAAACCACAACCATCATCTTAACTATATATCCGGAAGTGACGCAACTTACCTTGAGCTCGTCCGCTTCGATGTAACCACTGCCATCGAGATCATACTCGCGCCAGATCTGGAGACAAGAACACACATGGGGCAAGATTGATTGATTGATGGCTGCAGAGTATTAATCAACACCTACTATATTGATGATCGTGCCTTATTTAAGAGTCATACATCACTCAAATTTTTAAGGCAAAGTCTATGATGGATGGATAAGTGAGATTATACTCCATTGCAATATTCCCCTGGTTAGTGTAAAGTTTAACTATGTTAACAGCCCATGATTCGGTGCAAATATCAATTTTAATATATTTTAAAAACTGCTATTTAATTATTTAATACATCCTATTTTAATTATATTATTAAAACAACTGTTTTCTTTTCAAACGTATTCCAAAGTTTAGCAAAAAAAAAAAACCAAACATACATAAACACATACATATACATACATATACATACATATACATACATATACATACATATACATACATATACATACATATACATACATATACATACATACATACATACATGCATACATACGTACATATCCAAGCCGTTTCCTTACGAGTTTATAGGCAAGAAATTGTGCTTATAGCTAAAAAACAACTCCGTATTTAATCCATCTTCGCTCTCTATCTCCATACTTCTATATCCTTGCATAATCCCTTCTCTTCAACAACATCCATACACCGAGTCATACATGCTCTTTTATTATTAAAATTCTGTAAAGTTTATTTTTTTCAGACATTAATCTTCAACATTTACTCACGTCTTACATGTGTCTTTAGTAAAATGAATGGTAGTTAAAATTGGACCATCTAGCTATGCGTATCTCTACTAATAGGTATTATGTCCTAATCAAACCCGTTAGAGATTTTACTATTTTACTATCAGAACAATAGTTCTACTGACCCTAGTACCAACTACAAAGTATTGCTAAATCATATTTACTTAAATAACTTTGATTTAAGAGTTTTTTTGTTGTCAACGGTAAACCATAATTATGTTATTTGCCGCTACAAACGTTTTGTCATGAAAAAGAGAAAGTTAAAGCGTTTGTTTTTACCTTCATGAACTCTACACTGGACTCTAGAGGGTTGTCGAACCTGAACAGTAATAAGAAGTTCTCTTCCATGGGCAGGAGCTGGGCCAACTGTAAAAAATTGGTACGCAGGGAAATAACACAGGAGATAGAGAAATAAAAAGTAATATAATAAGTTCGCCACTTCAGTGGCAGAATGGTCTAAGGCGTCACTCTCCCAATAGACTACTAGACTTACAATGATGGGAAGATCGGAATTTGAATCCCGGTGGGTGTACTGAGAGTAGTATTTCATAAATGGTTTTTCACTCTTTCTCCGCGCAAATGTGGGTACACTTTCTATAAATTCAACCATCTCTATCCCTAACTTACTAGCATAATTATTATTACATGAGCGTGTAACCTGGAAGGGTAATGGGACGAGGTGTTTATATATTTTTATTAAATATTACGAAAAAGTCGCCCGTAATTTCTTGTATTGTCATTTATGTTTAAAGCAAATTAAAATGAATAATCGAAATATAAAATACTTTACAAGTTAAATCATCAAAGTCATTTTCAAAAAATTACAAATTTTCAAAAGATCATTCGTCAGTAAACTACTCTTAAAATAATCTCTACCTATTCGACTCCCACCCGAAAAAAGGGTAAAAAGTGTTATTTGTCACGTCAAGGCACTAGTAAGCTATACCCTTAATTTGAGAAATAAAATCAAAATTAAAATTAAAATTTTAAAAATGTCCTTGAGATAAGATCAAATAACACCTTTATATCAATTTTGAACATAATAATTAAAGCTCTTTCAATTTTAACACCAGTGACACTTACAGAGGGCAGATATACATGGGGACGGAATTATTTTTTTATATTCGGGGCACATAAGCCGTGAAGACTCTTTATGATATTGGGGTACACCATATTCACGATTCTAATACATTTTTCTATATTTGTAAGTAACTAAGCAAGACAAGAACAACGTTTGTTAGTTTATAAATTATTGCATATATTAGTATTTAATAATTTTTTGGCCATCCTGTATTTGTCTTCCAGTGTACATAATTTAGATTAGTAACATAATTATATATTTTATTATAATATAAAATTACCATAAATAAGAGGCGATGCAGTTAGCGCTATTTTTTCCAATACGGCTCTGCTAACAATGTGAAAAAAAATAGAAAACAGCCTGTGGTGTGCAATTACATTTTTTTTATTTTTGACTAATTAACGTACCCGGGATTTCCCGGGAGGGAGGTTTTTAGTTAAATGATTGTACGTGAAAAGTAACTTTAATTAGTGCCTTTACAATCTGCGTTTGCCAGTGGCTATTTTTTCTTCTGACCCCATTTTAATTAATTTTAAAAAATCTAATAAAAATTTTAAAATTCCTCCTTCGAGGTGCACACGTTCATGAACAAGGGCTATTTTATTTTTATTTTTTAAATTTCAGACCATTGCATCCGGTAGAGATCGCGCAATACTCAAGACAGACAAACAAACGAACGTCATTTTATTTATTTTAGCAACGCGTCTTACCACCCGTTCGGGTTATACGCTTAAGTACTAATTACGCTAATGGATTAGGAATTGGGAAAGTTGAATTTAGAAGAAGTGAATCCGAATTTGCGAGGAGGCAGAGTGGAAAACCATTTAGGAAAAACCACCCCTAGTTCACCCGACCAAGATTCGAACCTCAATTTACTCGTCCTCGGTAGTCTAGCTCAACACGACTAGCGCGTTAGCGAGCTACGCCACCGAAGCGAGTTTCATTTTATTAATATAAATATTTTCCTCTGGACATAAATTTTTTCAGTTGAACAAATATAAAACAAACAATATTACGAATAATTATTATATTTACTCCCTTGAATTCACACTTTATTCCTAGTGAAATTTCTAGTTTGTACATTTTAATTTTCATTAAAGAACCTTTTAAAAAATACAAAAAAAGTTTAATATTGATACAATTTTACTATTATCATTAGTATTTTGTTGGTATTGATAATATCTACCAAAAGGTACAGCGGCATATGACCTGACCTGACCTCTGGATGAGTGAAAGTGTCTAGTATATCTTCTAGTTATCAGATAAGACTCTTGATATGGAAATGGGACTGTAGTACATGCACCAACTCACCTCTCGGATATCTATCTTCCCGTCCTGGTTATCGTCATAAGCCTCCATAAAGCACTGTTTCAGCTCCACCAACATGGCGTCTGACACAGCCTGAAACAATCACACGTTGTTGGGTCAAGGAAACAAACCAGAACAGCTCGGGACTTAGCGCTTCATAAACCAATGTTGTTTTCAAACTATTACTCTCGACACAAAGGTTACTAAGAGAATAATATGAAGGGAGGAACTAGGAAGGTTGTTAACAGGGCAGGGTAAACGAGGAAGGTGGTTTAGAAGAGGGGACAAACAAGGAATGTGGTTTAGAGGAGTGGGAAAACGAGGAGGGTCATTTAGAAGATGGGGTAAATGAGGAAGAAGGTAGTTTAGAAGAGGGGACAGACAAGTAAGTTTGTTTAGAACAGGGAGGTGGGGGGGATAAGAAATATGGTTTAGAGGAGAGGGAAAATGAGGAAGGTCATTTAGAAGATGGGGTAAATGAGGAAGGTAGTTTAGAAGAGGGGACAAACAAGTAAGGTTGTTTAGAAAAAGGGGGAAAAAAAGGAGTGTGGTTTAGAGGAGTGGTAAAACGAGGAGGATCATTTAGAAGATGGGGTAAATAAGGAAGAAGGTAGTTTAGAAGAGGGGACAGACAAGTAAGTTTGTTTAGAACAGGGGGGGGATAAGAAATATGGTTTAGAGGAGAGGGAAAATGAGGAGGGTTATTTAGAAGATGGGGTAAATGAGGAAGGAGGTAATTGAGTTACAGGAGGGTAAAAACGAAGAAGATTTTTTAGAGGAGAGTGAAAACGAATAAGGTGGTTTAAAAGAGGGTGAAAATGAGGAAGGGAAAAACAAGGAGTGTTGTTTAGAAGAGGCGGGAAATGAGGAATGTAGTTGGATTAAAGGAAGAGAAAAATAAGGTCTTTTAGAGGTGGGGGTGAGACGAGGAAAGTTGTTTAGAATAGGGAGACACGATAGAGGTTGTTTAGAGTAGGGGTGCAAACGAGGAAAGTTGTTTAAAGAAGGGAGTGAAACAGGAAAGTTGCTTGGAGACGAGTTAAATTTCCAAATAATACAATTCATAATTTAAAAAAGTACAATCACATTTTTTATTTTTATTTAATGTAAGATACATTGTTTTTTCTCAATATATTTTTCTGTTCTAATATGAATTTCATCCGTAAAAACCCCGTCTGAACCTTCTAAAGTCTTGAATATCACTCCTGGTTACAAACATGTTGGGGAATCCATGTTCTAAGGCTAAGACGTCACTATAGTAATATACTGGATTGACGTTGACGGAGATATCGGGGCTCTAATCCCGGTGGGGTAAGTCTTTAGTAAGTGAGCAAGATTATATTTAATTCTAGTTTATTATTTTTAAAACTATAGAATGTCCAAATGAATATTTATCAGAAACAATCAAGATCTTAAACAGTCAACCCATGCAAATTTGCTGTGTCATCAACTCAAATAGCAAACTTTTCTCTCTCTTTTCAGCTTTGCTTATAGCACTTACGTTTATACTATTTAAAATAAAATGGTGGGACTAGAAGAGGGTAGTGGGGGGCTGTGAATGCATTAAGGTTATCCATAGAAAATAAAATAAGTTTCTATCTCTTGTCTTGGGGTGTTGGCGTGTAATTAAAAAAAAGAAAGACATGACTAATAGTCCCGGCTAATATCGTCTCTTCGGTTCTTGCTTAGGAATATTCGCAGAGAAGCTTAAAAACTCCCATTAAAACTTTATAACTAGGCTATAGCTTAAATAGCTGCTTGGTAGATGAAGTGTTCCATGTCCACGGATTTTCTTCCCCCACTTAATCTTACTAACTGCCGGGGCTATCATCGTTTTGAGTTTAGTATCACGTCTTATTAACCGTTCGGGTTATACGTCTATGTATTAATTACTATAGTGTGTTGGGCATAAGGGAGGTTGAATTCAAAGAACGTGTACCCATATTTGCGTGGAGGGAGAGTGTTAAATATGTAAGTAAAACCACCCTTAGTACACCAGAGCGGTATTCGAACCTCAATATCACCTTCATCGGCAGTCTAGTCTATTGCGAATTTTAAGGCCATGCGGTCACCGAAACGGGTTTTATCAGTATTTAATTACGCTATTGGGGAAATGATGAGGAAGATAAGATTTGAAGAAATCTACCCAAATTTCCGTGGGAAGCAATAGTGGGAAGCATTTTTTTATCTCTAATTTTTCAACCGGAATTCAAACTTTGACCATCCTGTCATCGGCAAACCAGACTAGAATAGATTGACACTTAGTCCGCGTGTCCACCAAAGTGAGTCCCGAAATTTAAAAAAATGTGAAATGATAATCCCACGATGGTTTGGAAACTCTACCCTGAACTACTATCTATTTATTTATTTAAGTTACATCTCAAATAAGAGAGTTAAAGAAATATATATTTCTGAGTGCGTGGCGCAATCGCCTAAACAGCTCATAATTGTAAGTTACATGATTGATAGCTCTTGTAGCTAAGTATGAATTTATCAAATGCCGCACAAAATCTCTTCATACAATTCAGTATTTCGTCATCCCAGATAATAGAGGTGACGTCACGGGTTTGGTATTATCAGGAGAGGGCTTGATGTAAAAGTGATCTAATGGGACAAATCAATTATATTGTCAATGATTTTGATAAATATATCGAAGTACCAATTAACTATTGCGGCCTATTTCTTAAAGTTTTAAATTTCAGGAATATTTTATTAATTTATATTTAATAGAATAGACTATGGATGATCAGATATAAATTATTATTAAATATATATTATATATAGTAATTATAGGAAAGGTCGTGTACAAATTAATTACGGAGGTCTGACACCAATAGATAAAAAATAGGAGTATTAAATTACTTTTAATCAATTACTATCATTTAATATTTTTTAATAATTTAATAAAACGAGTCTTAAGAAATTCCATATAATCAATATAAAAAGAAGTTACTACAATTAATTTGGTCCCATTTAAAGTAAATAAACGTGTACCATCTCAGAAGTATCTAATTAAATCTGTTAAAATAGCAAAATAGACTAACAAAGTTTACACCCCAACTCTAATGAAGACATCCCATTTCCTTAGTAACAAAATTACTTCTCATTATTTAAGACTACATCTTTAGATGTAAATTGAACGGCCGATAATTTGAGGTCATTAAGGTTCAGTTAATAGCAAACGTGAAAACTTTACTAAATGCTGAACAAACATTAAAAGTTTGTAATAGTATTCCCCCACTCAGCGGTAAACTAAGGAATCTCAGACAATAGCACACCAGTTGGACTAGATGCGCGGTTAACACTACTGATTATGAGCTCAACTCAATATATCTCAACCTGTTATTATCTGGATAGTTGTTGTCTAAGCTGCTGCTATCCGTAATTTTTTATAGACGAATGATGGCACAGTTTCTTAAACCTCATCGTATACTAATTACTTTTCCCTTGATTAAAATAGTTTAAATTGCTGATAGACCGCGCTAAGTCAAGTGAGGATTAAAGTATAAGGAAATCTAAAAAAAAAAAAAAGCTTTTGCTACAAAATAAAAAAGGACAAATTTAGAGAAACAAACAACACATTAAAAATTAAAACTTTTCATTGTTTTATCAACATCTCTAAAAAAAGTAATTATTTTTTATTGCATTTTATTCTTTATACAGTTTTTGTACCATTTAAATCCATTAAAAAAAAATATTATCTAAGGCAGTGGTTCTCAACCTTTTTGAGCTGACGCCCCCCTTGGAATATCATCAAATTCCCACCCCACTCATGATTTTTATCAAATGCCCACGCCAACCCTTCCCAATATTCTTTGAGACAATTATAAAAAAAATACTTTAAAAAATCCTGTTTTCTATCACTTCTTTATACAAAAACTAATGCTACACTGGCAGCATGAAAGTACAAATAAATTGACTGAAAATTAATTTAATGGTTGGTAGAATCTTGTTTTTATAATTTCTTGAATACTGTGTCTTACAACTGGTAGGCAGTGTTGCCAATATCTCAACAAAAAATTATCTTATTTTGAAAAATGATTAAAAAAAAAATGTCTTCAACTCTTAGCTGATTTATAACGTAATTTCCAAATTGTTCTACGCCCCCTCGGAAAGTGTTTCACGCGCCCCCCAGGGTGAGAATCACCTATCCAAGGTACATGTCGAGGGGCTGTAAAGGTGTTATCTAGAGGCTGTACTATGTACCAATATTGACATACACAGGGGAAACGTGGGTAATGAAGGAACAGGATGGGAGCAGAATTCAGGCCTGTGAAATGAGATTTCTGAGAGTGATAAGAATGGATAGGATGAGAAATAAAAGGGGTAAGAGGGATAGTTAAAGGAGGAGCCAGTGCAGTACAGAATAAAGAAGGGACGGCAGAGGTGGTGTGGTCACGTGAGGAGAATGGAGGAGGAGAAGATATAAAGGAAGTTGCTGGATATTGAAGTAGAGGTCAGGAGGACCAAGGGACAGGTAGAATAAAGGGCTTACGTAGGAGTGTAGAGAAGAGAGGTAAAGACTGGATCTTTGTGGAGGTGAAGAGTGGTGGGGAGAAAGGAAAAGTTGGAGAGGTTTATGTTCCAAACAGACCCGGCCAGCGGCTGGAAGCTGTTCATGATGATTTAATGAAATTAAGGTATCTCTGCAATGAGTCATACACTTAAAATCGTAACGGTATGATATTTATATCAATTTCCCAGGGAAAATATAAATGTGGTTCCATAGATTAAGAATCTGCCTAGCCGTGTTAATATAATAATGTGATATCTACAGGAAAAAAACAGTAGGACTATACCGTGGGAAAAGGGTAGGGCTTCAAATAGTCAATTATTAATTGGGCTGTATCGAGTTGCGTCCCAAGTCCCTCCTCTAAGAAATAATTTAGTATTTGAAGGATGAATAAAAGTCTCTTGACTTGACGCACCTAAGCACTCTAAGGCCCTATCACACTTAGATTCCAATGTACGAAATATAAAGAGAGGGAAGAAAATGAGCAGTTCACCCCGCGAGTCCTGGTAACCCTTGACCTCTTTCTCTGACGAGTTTACACACACACACACACTATAATATTTGCCCCTTGAAAACATTGACTTGTTTTTAAAAAATTACCTTTCCCTCGTTTCCTATTCTAGATAGACATATGCTACCATGGACTTTTTTTTAAAATCTATATCCTGAGCTGTAGAAGATCTTAAAAAATTACGTTTACAAAAAAAAAAATCCAAGATAAAAAATAATAATTGTGCGATATTGTAGGACTATTTTTAGAATTATTTAAGAATGTATGTGTTTTTTTTGTTTCAACATAATATCTTTAAGGCTCGCTGAATAGATAATATATTCTTTAACATTGGGAATCCTATCTTGAGCAGCCGTGACGTCACAGGTAGACAACGCCCTTAACACAATATCCCGTCCAATCTGAATGAGGGGAAGGTGAGGGGAGAAGGGCACGTAGTCTACTTTGTTCGTAAGGTCGAGGACACGAGGTTTGAATGTAATGAGATTTTAAGACATTTGTTGCTAAAGATCCGCTTTAATATCGAATGAAAGAAAGGAGTGACTTTGTATTGTAGTTTGAAGTGTGCGCAATTCGTAGGGATTGTAGTCGTTAGTCGAATGTCTGGACTGTTTCATTGTTCACGTCACTGTTCTATTGGACTTGGGGGAAGAATTCTCTTGGAAACCATTAACTGCAGTAAGAACGTGGTATGAAGAACATTTTATAAAATACCTACTTGTTGGTATAATCCAATTTACATAGGAAGAACCTTATCTTAGCAATACACTGGATATCATCGCTGAGTGAACTGAACGGTTACTATTGGGAAAAAGCTTTGCCATCCTCTCGTTTTTGTGTGTTAAAACTCTCCTCAAATACAGGGTGTTTGGAAACTCGAAGCCCAAACTGCACATATAATTTGCTTGAACCAAAAGTAATACAAAATCCCTGTACACTTACAATGCTAATACCATCTAATTGTGTTTAAAGTTTCAGCGTACAGCGCTGGGAGGTCAAAGCTGTGCAAACATGCGTGTACAAAAGGTTGCATAGAAGCTAGGCGCACCGCACTGCACATTTAATAATGGCACGCCCTTGATGTTTTATAATATGACCGTTAATGATGAACTTAGGAATATATTTTCATTTCTATTTGGACTGGCGTGTTGTTTACTGTTATTATGGTATGTTTTGTTCCCATGCTCCAAGATGTCGAGGTGTGCAGTGCCTCGCGCCTATCTCCTATGCAACCTGTAGTACACGCATGCTTGCGCAGCTTTGCTCTCCCAGCGCTGTACACAGAAACTTTTAAAATAATTTAATGGTATTATCATAGTTTGCTGGATGTAAGTGTATAGGGATTTTGTATTACTTTTGATTCAAACAATCTATATGTACAGCTTGGGCGTTTAATTTCCAAACACAACTTTTATAAGACAAGTTTTGCAACGCTGGTTAGTCAAGGTTGCCAGTAGCTCCTTCTTACCTCAGCACACCACCTTCAGGCATAGCTGAGAGAGAGGAGATTTGGCAACAGTTAACTGAAAGAGAGCGAAAATAAAGTTTTACTCCAAAAGACCTGCAATTCCCTCAGCAATTATATTGGGTTGTAGACACGTTACCAATTATATATTTTTATACTCACAACTTGTGAATGTGTGAAATGCCAGGCCTCCACCGTGGTTCGGATCCCACGTTAAACTGTAGGTCCTCCATTTCATCTCACAATCACCCTACCATTACACATTAGCGTAAGTTCGTATAACTCTAACGGGTAGTAAGATGTGGTGGTGATGATGAAGATGATAATAATAATAATAATACTTTCATACATTCATATGGCCAGTCATGGGAGTTGCAGCTATCATATTTGATAGATATTATCAATATCTTTGAAACAACACTAATTATTATTGTAAAATGCAGTTGGCAGCAAAATTTTGTATTTTCTAAAAGTTTCTTCCTAGTAAAATACTACCATAGGTTTCGATGCAGACTACAATGATAAATTTTATTCTATTATCATTGTTATTTTATAGATATTGATAATATATATCAAAAAGGACATCTGCAGATAACACGATCTGGCATATGAATATATTCGTATTAAAGTAGATTCAATAGATTCTGTAACTGTCGGATGTATTTCTTTCTTCCGTGATCTAAGTATATACTTCGAAAACAAGATTTACAAGATATTAAAGAAATATATTATTCCTGGGAACAGAAAAATTGTTTCTAAAAAACAACTAGTTTATACAACTTTTATTTGAAAAAAAAAATGGGTAAAGCTTATGTAGAGTTAAAAATTTGTAAATAATATTTTAACTAGTTAATTCATAGAGAGAGAGATTAGCCCACAAACGCTTTGAAATCCTCTCTAATTTTCAATATTTTTTTTTCAAGCTGTTTAGTCTATGCTCTTAAATTAAAATAAAGGAATCTAGCGATGAGGAGAAACCATCTTCAGTAAACCCAACCGGGATTCTAACCCTAACCTCTCTTTTACCGGCAAACCAGACTAGATGAGCTTGATGTTTAGCCCGCGTGCCTACAAATAATGATAAATAGATGATAAATTGATGGAAATTGAATAGATATTTGAAAAAAAATAATAATAATAATAACAACCTCTAATGCTGTTTGAAAAGTAAAAAAATAAAAAAATTAAAATGAAACCTTTGTTGGAGTACAAATTTGTAAACACTTTCAACTCTATGGTGATTCAAAGAACATTTTTTATGTTTAAATATCTATTTAGATATTTATATTTCCTTTTGGTTTTGTTATCAATTTTTTTAACACCACGTTTTACTACCTGTTCCGGTTGTACGTCTATGTACTAGTTACGCTAATATGTTAGAGATGAGCTAGGTTGAATTTAGAAGAAACGTACCCGTATTTGCGGAGAGGGGGAGAGTGGAAAACAATTTAGATAAAACACCTATCGGTACACCCAACTGGGATTCGAACCTCGATTCACCTTACTATCCGCAGTATAGTCTGTTGCGAGACCGTGCGGCCACCGAAGCAGGTGTTATTAAATTGAAATAAACAATATTATTGTTTAATGACAAAAATTCAACATAAAAATAGTTTTAATTCGTTAAGGTGGGGTGCTAGTGAGCGCCAGTTTAGTGCATTGATTTTGCAGTTCTTATAGCATAAACATTTTTTGGCAAAAATAAATCAAATATTTCTTCTATAGAAACATAGAGTTTAGTTTTCCGCACATGCATAATCTCAAGAGTTCTTGAATATCTCTCATAAGCATAGCGGAATTTGGTGACAAACTTTTTAAATGCAGATAAAAAGTGGTCATTAAATTCTAGGACACCCTTGACAGATATTAAAGAATTGTTGAGATTAGCATGTGCGGAAAACTAAACTCTTTGTTTCTATAGAAGAAATATTTGATTTATTTTGGCCAAAAAATGTTTATGCTATAAAAACTTAGAAAATACTGCCCTAAACTCACGCTCACTAGTACTAGCTGTGTTTCCTTTACATGAATAAGTTTGATGATTGCTCCAGAATCCTGAAGTCTGACCACGTGTCAGCAGTAAGACTCCTGTTCATCAGTCCCAAGACTCCTCCGCGTTCATCTTATAATTATCTCGAGTTCATTATCAGTCATTCTTTACTCGTTTCAAGACGACCACTTTTGTAATCTCTTTCTAACGCCACCCCAGCTTCTCTTTATAATATCCTTCTTATAACCTTCGCACATTCTCTTTACTTCATCACGTGATCTCTTATGATCTTATGATACAGAATGTTTGGAAACTCAACCTTAAAACCACTCCTATAGTTTGTTTGAACCGAAAGTAATACATAGAGATGTGAGACGGAAAATGTTCAGTTATTATATCCTGTTGATTAATTTCAACTGATTAAATGGATAATAATAGTAATAACAGTAATAATCATAATTAGGGGTAGTGGTAGTAGTAGTGATAATAGTAGTAGTAAGAAACACCTGCTTCGGTGGCCGCATGGTCCAACTTGCTACTCTCGCAATAGACTAGACTGCCGACGACAGGGAGATCGGGGTTCGATTCGGGTGCACTGTGGGAGCTTTTCCCTAAATTGTTTTCCACTCACTATCCACACAAATGCGGGTGCAACTCCTGTAAATTCAACCTTCCTTATCCCTAACACATTAGCATTATTAGTACATAGGCGTTTAACTCGAACGGTTAGTAAGAGGTGGTGTCTAAAAAAAACTAGTAAAGAAACAAATGAATGTGTAAAAACGTTATGTTCATAAATCATACTTCAATTTTTTTGTCATCAATAAGTTAACTAAAATAATTTTAAGGTTGACCCGAAATTTGTCTCCCCCTCTATCCTCCGTGGTTCCTATCTACACCTCTCCTGCCCCCTTCTTATAGCCCATTCGTCTCTTAACACATTATATTTTGAAGTACAATAGGCTCTAGGTGCCACCTCTACAGTTTAACTCCTACACCGCAAGCCGCCACTGCCTAAAATTTTCATATTCAAAATTTCCCGGAACATTTTTATCTCTAGTAATGCAACATCCCTATACTGTCACTTACATCCGGAAAACTATGCTAATAACATTAAATTGTGTTCAAAGTTTCGGCGTACAGAGTTGGGAGAGCAAAGCTGTGCAAGCGTGCGTGTTAAACAGGTTGCATAGAAGTTAGGTGCGGGGCATTACACACCTTGACATCTAGGAGCACGACAGCAGAACATACCACGATTAATAGACAATTCAATGTGATATTGAACAACACACCTGTCCATCTAGAAATGTGAATACGTTCTTAGGGTCATCACTAACGGTTATACATAACAGAAAGTGCTTGCTATTATTACATATACAGTACTGCGCGCCTAATTCCTTTGCAACACTTTGTACACGCATGCTTGGACAGCTTTGCTCTCCCGGTTCTGTACGCCGAAATTTTGAACACAATTTAATGGTGTTAGCATAGTTTTCCGAATGTAAGTGTACAGGGATTTTGTATTACTTTTGGTCCAAACAAACTATATGTGCAGTTTGGGATTTGAGTTTTCGAACATCCTGTAGACTATATGAAACTATTTCTCATCAAAGGAATCTTTCATCTAGTCGTCTTGTGTATGGGAGATAGGTTAGAGGGAATTAGATTAGCGATACTAACATTATCAGCCTCTGTGGTATAAATAAACTTACTTCTGAGGCTCATCCAATTGTTTTAACCACTGACATAACTTTTTAACAGATAAGTTCAAAATTAATGCCTTTTCCAAACTCTTTTGTTATTTCTTTTGGCCAACACAATATAAAGTAACGCACATTGTTTGTGTGTGTGTGTGTGTGTGTATATATATATATATATATATATATAGGCCATTTATCTTCTGATGAAAGTTGTTATGACATGGTTTATAGTAAAACTTAATTGGAGTTCTCATATTTTCATTTTTGTTGAAAGTAAATTTGATAAATTAGCAAAAATTTTGTTGGTTAATCCAATAAAAAGATTAGTATCCATACACAAAGTAATTATTTCTAAAGTGTAGCTAGTAGCATTTGGGAATAATTAATTCGAGTGACCTAATTTAATTAATAGTCAACCATGTGTGAAAATTGACTCTAATAACGCAAGTAAAAAAATGCTTGGTTTTTTTTATTAATTCGATCTTTATTAAAAATGTTTTTTTAACTTTTTGTTTTATAATTCCAACAACTTTTTATTTAGGTAGAGTTTCCTTTTAATTCAACACGATTATATTTCACCATATTTTAAAATATGTGCGGTGCCGATTACAAAAAAGTGATCTATTGAAAATTAAACTTAGAACAAAGAGGTTGAGATTTAGTGCGAAGGAACATTACTTTAAAGAACTAACATTTATTTTGTTTGAGTACAAAGGTTTGAGTACAAAGGCTTGTGGGTTGTTGAAAATGTTATTTCCATTTCATTATAAAAAAAAAAGAAGCTATTTAGGTACTTTGAAAGGTTTCAACTTATTCTCTTTTATTATTGCCAAATAGAAAGGGAGATAAGAAATGTAATAAAAATAAGTTTCTTTACATTTCTTTCTTTAGATTTTTTTATACAATAGGGCCCTCTAATAAAGAGGGTATCCAATGTCCTGATCAGCTTTATTCTACAACATAAAACAGGGGTGGCCCAAAGAATACCACAGTGAGGAAATATGAAATCACGCTTTAATTCCTCGTTCAGCTTTCATTTTACTTTTACTTCCAATTTTTTTTTGTTCCATTCTAATCACCGTATGTAATTTTTAATAAACGGTGAAAATCTCAATCATATTTAAGGATGCTTTACACATTTTCCCTATTTAATTATCAAATCGATTGCAGTTCACCAATTTTAATAATGTGAGCGGAACAAAGTACATTTCACTGTAAATATCGTTTGATTATGTTGGTGTATACATAATATATATATATAGTTTTTTTTTACATCCATTACTATTTCCAGCCTATGGCCTGGGTCAGTTTCTTACTCAGCCATATATTTTCCAATACAAAGCTTGATAGACCTGTCGTATCTTCAAATGCCTTATAATTTAACTTAAGACTAGAACAGGTAAAACACCCAATAGCCAACCGTTAATTTATAATTAATTAATATTATTAATTTCACCAATGATAATTTTTTCGGTTATACCGGGAATCGAGCCCGAGAGCCTCAGATCAGTAGGCAGACATGCTACCGACTAAGCTAAGGTGTAGGATTTATATATATATATATATTTATATATAAAACAGCGTCTTAGTACCCGTTATTATAGTACGGGATTATGAAGGTTGAATTGTGAGGAAGTGTACCCACATTTGCATGAAGAGAGAGCGCCAAAATGCATTCTTCCTCTTCCTTACTCCATTAGAGTAATTATCATATATACGTACAACCTGAACAGATAGTAAGACACAGTGATAAAAATAAACTCAACTGGGGACCTTAGAATTCATGTATCACGCTCTGATATAATTTTAAACACCAGTCTCGCAAAAACACACTAAGCAAAGTACATTGTATAAAAAAGTTTCAGCTGCATCTGTTAGTATCGTAGTGGCAGCTGAATACATGGCTATGGAGATGAATACTGAATTACATACTAATAGCTTTTAAGATGGCAAATAAGGCTTTTTAATATAAAACTTCTTTATTTTACTTGGTATAATTAAAAACTTTGATCACATGTTGCTATGGCAATTGTAAAAAGGTACCGACTCCGGTAGAAGTTAGTAAATTCTTCCTCTACATTCCACAACGAAGTGTAATCTCAATGAAGTGAAAAAGCAATAAAGGAAGATCTGAAGCGGTTCTCCTCTATTTAAGACACCTTGGAGCTTAGTCTGCCTGGTAATTGTGTCTCTGGAATGACTGGAATGGTAAAAACGTCGTCGTTTTGGTTCTTCTACCTTGAATGTTACTTACTAGTCCTCTCTGCAATGCATCGTAGACAGGATGTGGAAATACCAGCCAATGCCACAAACACTAGGTTTGTTATTTAATTACATTTCTTTCATCCCCTTTTATCCGGGTTTATCTTTTCATCCACATTTATCTCGCACTGGAGGCTTTAATGTGATGGATGTACTAAAATTACAACCATACACAAATTAAAGAGAAAGCATTGAAAATTAAATGAAGAAAAAACTGTTGAGCTAGAGCATCATTGAGGAAGATAATTTACTTGTTTTTAAAAAACAAAAAACAAAACAAAAAACAGTAGGTTTATTTCCCTCCTCCTTCTTACTTCTTTTTGAAATATTTATTTTATTATTTTATGACCTTTCAATACACAACTTTACTTTTATATTCGTAAAATACGCTTGCTATCAACGATCCAATATTATCTAACTTCATGTAAAAGTTAATTTAAATTAGTTAAAAAAATGACACCTAGAAATGGGAATCAAACCCAGTCATCATGTACAGGTGTCACTTTTAAATTAATTTGAATTGATTTCATTGAATTGTGTTCTCCACCTTACGGACATTACCGTAATTACAATGAGCTACAACTTGTTTGTTTATATTAACCGATGTAAAAGGATGAAGAAAAGTACATTTTGTAAATATATATATATACACCGTACGAGATGGAACACCTACCTCTAACGTCAGTGTCAAGCATTTGAAATAAGTGAGGGATAATAATAATAATAATAATATCGAGCGTCTGGGTTACGTCATTTATAGCCCATTTTGTGGAAATATAATCAAATACTAATGTACCGTTACCCAGAGGACGTCCGAATGTACTAATCGTACATCCTTTCCATGGAGGCTCTTTCCATGTCCTGATGAGATGAGGTGATGGTGATAGTGAGTATGAGGGTGATAGTAAGTATGAGGGTGTGAAACCAGTGGAAACAATTAAACCTAACTTTAGCCTAATCAACCAAACCCTGGTGACCGTAGGGGTAGGTAGTTCCTTTTTCGGGAAAAATAGCCAAAGTACCACCCGGGAATCGAACCAGGGATCCCTAGGTTCGTAGCCAGGTGCATTAAACACTACGCCACGGGGCCGGTTAATAGAGAGTTGTTTGTTATGTATTACTTATTTACTTACTACCTCTATAACATTAGGCACTCGAAAGTTCACTGCCTCAATTACGAAAGTACTCCTCCCTCCACCTATCTATTTTGAACCAGTTCAATCCAGTCCACTTCATTACACCCTATCCGTATTTTGAGCTAATTCTACCCAGTCCAGCTCTTTACACCCTATCTCTTTCAGGTCCACTCTAATGTTATCCTCCAATCTGCGGCTTAAGTCTTCCCAATGGTCTCTTCTGATTGTTAGGTATTAAATTTAATAAAATTACAAATTTTAGTTCTGTTTGGTCTAGTAAAATATACAGTAAAACCTCCAATATCTGGACCTCTACTATCCGAGACCCGGTACATCCAAAACGGCTAATCACATTTGTTTATGTATATTTTTCGGTAGCCTAACTGCTGAAACAAAGGTTTTAGGTCGGTACTTCCTCTAAATTAAGCCTTTCTAATCCATAACCCATTTGTGTAACTTAGTAATTAGGTGTATAACCTGAACAGGTAGAAAAATATGCCGTGTTAAAAAAATATTGTAAAGAAGAAAAGAGAGGCTAATAATGAAGTTACGAACATTTTATTTCTAATAATTGTAATTAATTGATTGACTAAGATTAAACTTTCTATAGATTGGTAGGCCTTGCCCTACGTTAAGGGCTCACACTGATCTGCATAAACTGTCAGATTTTGATATGAAGGAACATTTTTGACGGTTCTAAACGTTACTAAAACAATTTTTTTTAAATATATAGTTTATACGTAAATTAATGCGATCTGCAGCTGTGATCTTTCATAGTATTTATTAATAACCGTAGAATAACACCAATATAATATATTATCAATGTTGACAAAAATAAAGTTTGTATTTTCTAAAAGTTTTTTCCCTGCCAGATTCCTACATGGTCTGCTCTGAAAGTGAAAAAGGACACTCTCATTTCGTCATTTGATAGCAATCTTTTGTCTTTACAAATTATCCTAGTAGGAAACTGAAATCATAGATAGATTATTGATCTACGCTAAGACATTTAAAGCAGAGCGTTGATAAATCAGACATAAAAACCTGGATAGTCGATAATCCGGATCGCCAAGAAAAAATATTATTTACAAGAATAGCCACGGTGGTATCAATATCAGAGACATGGCCGCCAAAAAAGCACTTTAACCCTTGTTAAAAAAAACTTGTAGATTCTTTTGTTGTTAGATTTTTTTCCTATATTATATTCTTTCAGAATGTGATATTTAGTAAAAAAAGAACAATGTGTAAGTTCGTTATTTAGATAAAGTGAATATGTTTCTGCCTTAACACTGAGTTTTCGTAATGTCTTGCTTATTCTATTTATTTTTAGTATTGATACTGTATTTTCGAAAATCCGGATAGATCGATAATATGGACTGGGTCGATCCCCAATTAATTCGAACTATCGACGCTCCACTTTATTTTAAAGTAAGCGGTAAAAAAATTGTGTGCTAATGTCAGAAGTGTTTCCAATCGAATGCGGGGCTCACTTGTTGCAATATCAACTGAGGGGGGGTTTACCAGATAATTGAAAGTACTGCAATGCACCAAGGAATGTATCAAACGTTCTCCTTCACTCTTAGAACACTGCTCTCCTTCTCTCGCCGTTGTCCTCGTATCTAAAAGGGGTGGTGGGAGAGTTTTGAAAGGAGGGAGGGCATGGACCCGTCTCCAGGGAAGGGGAGGTTTCACAATACAGGGTCTACGTGAGATGCAGGTGAAATGGGAGGATAAATTGAATGGGAGACTTAAATGAAGGAGAAAGTCTCACAATAGCTTCCATTGAATTCCTGGTCGTAAAAGGTAAAACAAACTTTTCGTTTTTTTTTTTTTTAGGAACTGAAACATAACTTTTCGGGAATAAGGATGATTAAAAAAATGGGAGACTTTGGGTTCAAAACTTGGCTTCTCGAATCACTTAAAACAATAGTTATTATTATTAGCACCACGTCTTACTACCCGTTCGGGATATACGCACTTACGCTAAAGTGTAATGGTAGGGTGATTGTGAGATGAAATGGAGGACCTACAGTTTAACGTGGGATCCGAACCACGGTGTAGGCCTGGCATTCCACACATTCACAAGTTGGGATTAAAGCAACAGCTACTTAACCAACCCTGACGATAGTTTAATCTCAATAAAACCTCAGTTAAAAAAATCGGAAGCAGATTATGTGTATTCAAGTTTTTTTTGAGGGAAATAATTTTAACCTTAAATAATTAAAAGCTTTATTTCTGCATATTGTTTTTTGGTTTTAATATTGTAAAATTGTAAAATTAACTCACCGTACAAAAAATGCAGATGTTATCAGTTTTTGCACTTAAATTAGATTAGGTACTTTGGAAAAAATGAGTGATTTTAGTTTGTTTTAACTTTCTTCTCTGGACACATTAACCAAATCTGCAGTTCTACTGATCGCATTAAAAACGTCTTTTACATCTGGTTGAGATTAAGTGAATCCAACTCTCCATGATGTTATTCTTTTTTTTAAGGTAAGCCGATAAAGTATTCTTTTAGCGATATCACACTTTTTTTTCACTCCCTTTTCCATTTCTCTGATCACTTCAACCTTCTTGGCTAAGGTTAAACTTGTGTAGGTTCCACGCTGAGACATCGTAAAAACGCCACAATTTACACTTGTCAGTTGGCAATGAGCGACTGTCACTGAGAGACAAAGGTGCCAGATTAGGACAAGCAACATAAACCTTACCCCTTCCATGCTGGGCGTCACGTGATGGCATTGTCACAAATAAGTGATTAAAGCAGAGCCAAAACATCCCCTATTTTAACAAAACCACTTGGAGCTGGTGCGAAATTCCCCGCTTGCTCTTTTACTCTTGAGTTAGTAGCTAACTCCTCTTAACTGTATTTGACATTCCTGGGATTCTTGGTTTTAGTTGAGATTGGTAAGTTAGGTTTGAAGTGAAGTGAGTAGAAACTCGAAAAAATTAACAATAAACTGTATAAGCTTCGAATTATCAAAATATTTCCTTCTAAAATTCGAATTGAATGTTATTTTTTACCATTGATTTAAATATGAATTTCGTGGAGAATAATGGTGGATTCAAATTATCTAATTATTCGAATCAACCAACTTCGAATTAGCCAAATCCTTCTGCATGCATATATATATATATATAT
>CABFWB010000523.1:192301-204826 GCA_902151455.1 Timema bartmani
CCCCCCCAACCATTAATTCATCTCTGTTAAAAGGAAGCCCCAAACTCACTAACGATACATTTTTCTGGCATGCCATGAATAGAACCTAGGACCCTTTGTTTAGTAGGCAGACACATTACCGAATGAGCTAAGGTGTCGGACGGAAAAAAACAGTTGAGCTCACTAATTGTCATCTCACTGGCACTAGAGCTATTCATATTTAATCTATATTTTGCTTTCAATTCGTGTGCACAAAAATGTAATTATTTTAGTAAATATGTCATAGTGTGCAACAACTAGTTTGGCTACACAATATTTAATAAAAGTAAATTACACACAAAATTGCTAGCTTCTCTAGAGCTCAAAATATCTCACAGTTGGTGGAAATGTAGGAAACCAGATTTAAGTAACTGTAAAAGTACCTTTTTTAAAAGTATAAAATAATACAAGTCATCACCAAAAGAAAATAGCTAACAATTTGCTGACATCAATTCACTTGGATCGGGAAATACTGCATTGCAGCATTTGTTAGCACCATCTCAAGGGTTCTGTCTTTTTTTTAAAAAAAAGTGTTCAATAGGAAGTGGGAGTGAGGGGGTGAAGAGGAAGATGAATAAGGGAAGGAACAGAAGGGAAACCTATTCATAAGCCCGCCCTAAGCCTTCTTGAGACAAAGTGGCAATCCATTGGAGGACTAAAGCTTCAAGACGTGGTCTTTCTTTTAATCGTCAGGAGGCTTACAAAGTTAATATTATGTTTAGTATTATACCTTCTGGTATAATTTACAATTCATAGTTAAATAAACTGAAACTATTATTTTGATGTTCACCGTGATGGACGAATGGTTTAGGAAGTTAGACTAGCATTGCACTAAGTCATCGTTGATGTCCACAAGGAGGAGGCGTCGTACACAAGTTATTTTACCTCTTCTCTCCACGCGGTTAAGGGTGTATTTCTAATAAAATACTATGATAAACCTCTTTGTATGTGTCACTAACAACCCTTGGGCTAACCTTACAAATACTTTTAAAAAAATTCCCTGCGCTTTAATTCTAGTTCAAACTATTTGAATATATATATATATTTTAGCACCACGTCCAACTACCCGTTCGGGCTATACGCTCATTTAATAATTACGTTAATTGTTTTAGGGATTGGGAAGGTTATATTTATAGGAAGTGTACCAGAATTTGCGTGGAGGGAGAGTGGAAAACCATTTTGAAAAATCCACCCTCAGTACATCCTACAGAGATTCTAAACTCGATCTTCTTCGTCATCGGCAGTCTAGTCTACTGCGAGAATAACGCCTCAAGCCATGTGGACACCGAAGCGAGTAGTAGACTCGTTAAAAGTAGCCGGCTGTACTAATAGATCAAATACGGTATAAGTTTCAACATTGGGTGAAAGTTTCTTAGCATCCTATATATATTGGATCTGGTCGTCTTCCTGGATATATCTTAGTCTTCAAAAGATTTCCCCCTCAATCTATTAGTATTTGATCGATTCTTTTATCCCATCATTCCTTTCACGTCCCTTTTGTCTCACTCTCTATTCATGCGAACTTGGCGAGGATGGAACGGACGGGTCGCTTTGTCATGTGAAGATAAAAAAAATCCCTAAAAGCTGTTTGTTCATGGGCTCACTTTTCTCTCTCCTCTTCTTGACGTGACTCAAGAACATTATAAATGGTGTTCATGCATGATCGGAATATGAGATGGAAGAAAAGGTTGCAAACAGTAGCTTACTCAACATATTTTTTTTCGCCTGTATCGGGTTGATAGGTGGTTGACCACCTCTTTGGGTCAGAGTACCTGGCTACAGATCCAGAGGTCCTGGGTTCGATCCTTGGAAGCTTCCAGAATTTTTCTCTGAAGCAGTGGGTCTGGAACGGGGTCAACTCGGCCTCGTGAGGACAAATGAGCAGCTACTTGACTACAGAAGTAACGTTTCCGGTCTAGAAAACTGATGTTGATGGCTGGAGGGTTCACTGTGTTGACCACATGACACCCTCCATCCGCGAATGTTGGCCCTACCAACGCTAATGGCGGTGGCCGCTCAGTCGGTATAGCTCTCTTGCGATCTCACGCCATTGAGTTTCTTTTTTTATCTGTTAGCACGTACAAATTTTGCCAGGAAATGTGATTTCACATACCTTCCAGAGTTCTTTTACGTACCACAATTGACGTGGGACCGACGGCTTTAATTTTCCTCTGAAGGAAGTTGTGCTACGGAATTTTATCGCCCAAGAAAAATCCGTCGACACCAGCTGGGCTTGAACCCACGAACATTGGGTCCTGAGGCGAGCACTTTACCCAAAGACCAACCGAGCTCGACACTGCCGAAACGAATATGTATAAAACATTTATTATAAGCTATGAGAGCTCCAAATTATACAAATAAACGTAGTCCAACTTGATGTGGCTTTGACTGGAACTGCAATTTTTTTTGTCACCGTGTAAACCTTCTCTCACACTCGTTCTGAACAAGAGAAACCCTTTAATCTGAATAATCTAGTTGAATGTTTTTTAGTTACTCTTTACGTACATTGATTTGCTCAAAAATGAATGCCT
Source organism: Timema bartmani (assembly GCA_902151455.1). Taxonomy (NCBI): domain Eukaryota; kingdom Metazoa; phylum Arthropoda; class Insecta; order Phasmatodea; family Timematidae; genus Timema; species Timema bartmani. The sequence goes on from CABFWB010000523.1 coordinate 194,851, forward strand.
GTATAATCCCCACCGCGGAACAACTAACAAAAAATCAGCTCATAATAGGGTTTCCGGATAAACTTTAATACAGTGTGTAGATGATTATATTATCAATAGCTAATTTTATTAAATAAAACTTTCAAAAATGTAATATCTCTAGAAGTATCTAATGAATTTAATGGGTGAGTGAATAAATTAATGAATTTAAATTTAAAACTAGATTTAGTTTATTTACAAATTGAATAGATTACCGTATTTAAATTAAATTAGATTATAAAGATAGTTAAAAATTACGATTTAAAAAAAATATTCATAATAAAACTCGAACATAGTAGAGGTGGTCATCTCACTAAAGTTTGAATTTTAAATAACTTCCTTCCGAAAGACAGCCTGGGTAATTCATAGAATCATACAGCTAGATATAAAATTTGATAAAACTAAACAGGCAAAAAGTATTCTGAATACTCAAATAAAAATAGTGCATCTTAGTCCTGCCTATTGGTTGGTAAAAATTAACTGGAATACATTTTATTTCTCTCTATTTAAGGAAGCTTTTAACAAAAAGAGGTTAATGCTAACCAGCAAGTTGAATTTGGAACTGAGGAAGAAACTGATAAAATTATACATTTGGAGCATTTCACTGTATGGAGCAGAAACTTGGACTCTCAGGAAGATGGGAAATAAATACTTGGAGAGCTTTGAAATGTGGAGCTGGAGAAGACTTGAGAATATCAGGTGAGCAGTCAAGGTGACAAATGAAGAATTACTAAGAAGAGTGGGTGAGAAGAGAACCATTTTGGAGGTGACTCTTCAGTGCAAATCAAACTGGATCGGACACGTACTTAGGAGGAACTTTCTTTTGCTCGACGTGATAGAAGGATAGGTTGAGAGAAATAGGAGCTGAGGAAGGAGGATTCAACTATTAGATGACTTGAAGCAAAGAAGAAATTTCTGGGAGCTTAAGGAGGAGGAAGAGGACAGGGTGCATTGGCGCTCTAAGCTCAATGAAAAAAAGGAATGGACCTGTCGTAAGACAGAACACCTAATAATAATAGTTTAATTTGATAAAATACGGTCGCCCTTATTTTTGATCCAAACTCCATCTTTAGCTTGCTTTAGTTTATAAATAATATTCCCTTTAATACTAATTGAATACCCTACTCGTAGAATAAATATCATTTTGTTAACCCTATATCAGAACGAGCAACGGGCAAATGACGCTCCAAATCAAACTCTTGTCCTTTCATCCCAAGGAAAAAAATGGCAGAAGATCTGGTTCATTTCCTCTTCCAGATCCTTGTCTACTAAGGCGAGGAAATGGAGGAGGTGGGCGTATGGGCTTCGGGGCCATTAACTTAATTGGAACCATAATTCCTCGCGGCGATAAACCTGAAAGTTGGACTGCGAGCGCGTCCCCTCTCTACTAAAGTTGATCGACTCTCATTCAATAACCGCAGCACCGGAGAACAAACAAAGGGTCTCCACAACAGATCCAGACTGGGGTATATTAATATTCGCTTTCTCAGCTTCATTAAGTGAAGCGCACTAAAATAAAGAGCCATCCCTATTCCCAGTCAGTGAAACACATATTAAATATTTAATGTGGTTGAATTTTAAGTCAAGTCACCAAGTTTCTCCTGGAAGTTATACAACACCCCGATGTTAAAGAAACGAAAACAATTAGACCTATTTGTAGTAGATGTCAAGATAAACGGACTAATTCTTCCTGCGCACCTTAAGGTTGGGTCGAAGGGAATACAAGTTAAGGGAAATGTTCTTGCAGTTTTTATAGCAAAACTTTTTTTGGTCAAAATAAATCAAATATTTCTCCATTAGAAACATAAAATTTAATTTTCTTCACACGAGGATATAAACAGTTGATAAATATATGTAATGAGCATGCTGACATTAAAAGAGAATCATTTTAAATTAAGAGAAAAAGTTCTTACTAAATTCTAGGGAACAGATATTAAAGAACTCTTTATTACTACGCGAAAAAAAATAAAATTCATGTTTCTTCTGGATAATTATTTTATTTTGACCAAAAACAAATTTGATATCAAAACCACCCTTAACACGCCTCCCCTTCCACCCCATCTTAATATCCGTCCAAAACATAATCACGTTAATTGAGTAGGAATGATAAAGATAGCGCTTACATAAGATGAGAAGGATAGAATTTAAAGGAAATGTATCCACATTTACGTTGAGATAGAGTGTGAAGTCATTTAGTAAAAAATATCCACAGTACTCTCAGCTATAATTCTAGACCTGACATCCCTGTCACCGACAAACCAACTAGATGAGCCTTACATTAAGTCATCGTGCCCACCGATTCATCTAAATATATAATAATAGCAATATATTAATTTTTTTAAACATAGCTACACACATACACGCTTTCACTTAAATCACAGTAGTTTTCCTTGCCCCCAGTCAATATCGTTGAAACGTCGAGCCCCCGGATCTGACTAACCACCTTTGTAAACTCTGGTTCGAATCCCAGCCATGATAGATTTATATCTCAACGTAATACCTACAAAAGCAGGTGATATCCGAGTAATTAGGAGTGGTCCTAAGTGCTAAGATCCATGTACGCGCCTAGTATCAATAAAAAAAACTACATTTTTCAAATAGACAATCTTTCAACTATAGCCGGAAAACAAATGGTAGAATCTCTCGGGGTATAAATTCAACAAGTGAAAAATGCTTAAGTTTAATAAAAGTTAATTACTAAAAACAATTTATATGATATAATTCCTCATATTTTAAATTTAACTCGTATTCCTAGAAATTATTTCCTACTTGTTTGATATGTTTTAAAAAGCTCATAAACTTACAGTACATTGCTAGGATTTGACTCAACTAAATCGAGGTTTTATTCTTTTTGTCCTCTTAAAATAAAACGGAAGCTTTATTGGATGTTTAACCCCTCGAGACAGTAAAAACAACAAACTCCCTCGGAGACAGGGGATTAATCTAACTTACGACCGCATGGTATTTTATTTGTGCTTGAGGGTTGAAATATGAGCTTTGTTCGTCTTAGAGAAACATCTGGGATGTTGTTTTCTAATGGTGTGCGAATCTTTGAAAAATCGAGGTCGAAGTCGAAGGTCAAATCTCCTTCGGCTTCGACTTCGACTTCGACATCTACAATAACCTCCGCATATTCGAAAAATTTCGAAGGAAAGATAAAACTTCGATAAATTATCAAATGATTTAATTTTATTTTGATAAAAATATTTACATTTTTCAATATTTGATCATTTTAAAACCGTTACTAAACAGAATTTTAACACTGACTAGTAATATAACTACCATAACGTAAGCATGGATCAAAAACGGGTAAGTAAATGTTAATATATTATATTCACTATCGCCAACATAATTTTGTAAAAAATAAAAATACCTATAAAGAAATAACACCATGGTCACTGGTATGAAGCAGAGAAAGCGCTTTAGTTGTGCCATCATCCCAGCTCGCGTCTAATGTTTGGTCCTTAATATTTTATCTCTTTGGAATTATCTGTGACAAATTTACAAGTGCATTTTGACACAGAAGTTTTTCATACTTTCTTCACATTTTCTTTACTATTCAAAATGGCTGAAACGGAAAGTAGGAAACGAAAACGGAACTTAATTTATAATTATCATTAGAAAACTGCAGATAAAAAGACATGTATATGAAAAGTTTGCAAAATAATATTATAAACTCCACGATGTAAATAAAAATTAAAACTTAATTGATAAGTTACTAAGCTAATCAGTAAGCCTGTGTGCATTAATTATTAATATAGTCCTTAGGTAACAAATAAGGAAATTTTCCTGGCCCCTTTTTACTGACAAGATCTAGAAAAATAATCAATTTAAAGATTAAAAGTAGCGTTAAGTGATAACAAACAAAAAAACTTAGGTAACTTCAACTTCGACTTTTCTTCGCAAGTTTCAAGATTCGCTTCGACTTCGCTTCGCAATTAAAAAGTGGCCTTCACACACCCCTATTAAATGTTTTCAACTTGATTTAGTTCTGTCTAATAAAGTAGTAACTTTGGAAGACTTCATCTTATCTTAAAAGTAGCAATTACATTCAAAAAAATATATTTGGGGGGTTGTTAGGAATGGTTAGATTTGGTTTCTTTCTCTCTACAATAAGTTAATAACTCTAGAGATGTGAAATTTAAAGCCTGACAAACGCTACTCTTCTAGCACTACAGTTTTGCGGCTTGCATCCAACTGTTTTTTTAGGAGAGCTATTAGCAAATAGCTTTCCTCTTCTTCTTCTTATTACTATTATTATTAGCACCGCGTCTTACTCCTCATTTGGGTCATACGCTTATGTACTACTCACGCTAGTGGTTTTTAGGGATTTGGAAAGTTATATTTAGAAGAAGTGCACTCTAATTTACTTGGATGGAAAGTGGAAAACCATTTCGGGGAAACCACCCCCATTCCACCCGACCGAGATTCAAACCTCGACCTTCCCGTCATCGGCAGTCAAGTAGCAGTAGCGCGTTATACCAGGTAGGGCGGGTTTTCAGATGTATTATCACTGACTTTTGTATGGCGGGACTACATATTAATGCCACATTTTTAATACAGCCGTTCATTCAATTTATATCACGATTCTATCGTTTGACATAACAATGTACCGGTGTACCTACATTCAATGTGTTGGCTTAGAAAACTATTTTAAAATTTAAAATGTGTAATTATGTTTGGGACTGAGATTATAAGATCATCTTTATGATAGTTGCACTAAACTACAGAGTTTTCAGTTTTAACAAACAACACAAACAAAACGTTATATTAAAAAAATATTTAAAAAACTTATTGATATACATGTAGACGATTGTAAAAATAATTTTCCTATACATATAATAGTATTTCCATTAATACTTTTAAACGTTTATTAACATTATTAATATTATTATTACCATGCAGCTTTAACTATTCTAGTATGTGACCTATCGGTCTAGGGGTAAGGTGTCAGACTTCTGTGCTGGAGGTCCGCAGTTCAATCCTCGGTCCCGGCACAGATTTATCTGATTGCAAAACCCTTCCTTCACCTCTGACAAGACGTGTATTAATCACATATTGTGAATGTGTGGAATGCCAGGCCTCCGCCGTGGTTCGGATCCCAAGTTAAACTGTAGGTCCTCCATTTCATCTCACAATCACCCTACCATTACACATTAGCGTAAGTGCTTATAGCCCGAACGGGTAGTAAGACGCGGTGATAATAATTATAATAACTATTTTATTACTTAGATATTGTTTTTCGTGTCCTTTTTTAACTTGACAAAATTTACAGCAAATAAAAGAGTCTTTGTAACAAAAGTACACATGTGTGATGTGTTTATATAACCCTACAAATATACGAACCCCAGACCATCATGAATACAATGTTTGTGGCGTACTAGATATTCTCAACAGTTTAAATAGTTGGTGATATATCATGGTGATATTACATTATGTATGTTCTTGAGCACGGTTCGTCGGCCGGCCTCGTTATAATAACATTGAAGTAAGCAGAGATCGTTAATAACGACCGTCCTGCTGTATGTTACTCAGTGGATGCGTAAGCTAATTGACTCCGTAATTAGCAAGCTCATTAAATTATTTACAAGCTAAACCATCAAGCTTAAAAGTCTGGTGTGTAATGGAGATTATAAATTGCCACTGTTCAGTTAATAGAACAACAAAAGTTTGGAGAAGATTTGTTCAGCACAGGGCCACCCTCAAACAAACCCTTTTGATTTTGAATTGTAATCCTATATTAATGAAAAATAGAATGTACTTAAACATATTTTAATTTTATATTAAAGATAAGAAATTCAGTTATATATCAAATTCCAGTTTTAAAAAATGTTAACAATATAATAATTAAGATATTTATTATAATGGCTATGGAAAAAAATATAAGCATTTGTTAGGTTATAATACAAAATTTTGCATCTCAAATCGTTTTATATAATTTTTGTTTAGTATTTATAAATTCATCTAAGGGCGGGATCTATATACATTTATGAATTGAAATGCGATCAGGTTACTTTTCCTATTGAAACATTTAACTATGCGGCTATTATTATTATTACTATTATTATTATCACGTCTTACTATCCTTTCGGCTTATACGCACTTACGCTAATGTGTAATGGTAGGGTGATTGTGAGATGAAATGGATGACCTACAGTTTAACGTGGGATCCGAACCACGGTGGAGGCCTGGCATTTCACACATTCACAAGTTGTGATTAATACACGTCTTATCAGAGGTGAAGGAAGGGTTTGGTATTCAGATAAATATGTGTCGGGACCGAGGATTGAACCCTGGACCCTCAGCACAGGAGTCTGACACCTTCCCCCTAGACCACCAGGTCACCTAAGCAACTATAAAATTAGAGCATGTGTATTCAATGATAAAACAAGACCATATGTCAGATGATATAATGTGTCACATTATGCAATATATCAGAGATTATCCACCATATAACATTTGCTGGCCTACGATATTCATCAGATGATATTATGCTTAAAATAGTACACTAGAGTCGTGATTATCTGGACTTCGATTATCCAGCCCTCCTTAATATTAGGCACGGTTCTCGGTGTTAACAAATAAGTTTTAAAATAAAGAAAACTGTACATATCCACTAGTAATTAATAAAATAAATCGATCGCAAACGCCTTACAACTGTTACATTGGAGACAGCAAAGCATAACTGCTATGTGTGCGGTTGGCGTATAATATATTACTATTGGTCGGTGTAGATAGCAGCACTGTTTTTATTTGGCTGGAAACAGAAGATGTGTCAAGGGAGGGGTGCGTGAGGCGTAGCTGCTGACATGAGGCAAAGCTATACCGAAAATTATTTACACTTGGATTTCGTATTATCCGGCCCGGAATGCCACCACTTTCGGATGGATAATCGGGACTCTACTATATTAGATATCTATTGCTGTGTGTCAAATGTTATTTTTCTAAATACATTTTAATCTTATGTGTCATTTGTTACAAATTATGTTTGATACCAGATGAGATATGTTAAAAGGTGTTATTTTACGAAAGATGATATATACAAGAAAATACGTGTTTGATTATGTTACGTTAAATATTTTGCTGTCAGATGATGTCAAATGGTGGTGTGATACGAATGATTGTATGTGGTCGACCTCAGTGGTCTTGAGGTAAAAGTCCTCGCCTCAAGACCCGATGTTCGTGGGTTCAAACCCAGCTGGAATTGAGTGATAAAAATCAGTAGCACAACTTCCTTTTGAGTGGAAGTAAACCCGTCGGTCCCATGTAGGTTGTGGCATGTAAAAGAACCCCGGAAAGGTATGTGAAAAAACATTTCCTGGCAATATTGGCAGGTCATTTCACTCTCGTTCATAGAAATTCTCGTGTGCTGATATAATCAGTCGGTTCAGAAAGTGCACGTTAAATACCTCAAATAAATAATAAGATTTTATTTGCCAGATATTTGTTTCAAACTTTGTTACTATCCAGATTAAGTGATTCAGACAGCGTTATATTACAAGTTAATTATACTATTTGCCAGATTGATTGTCAGACAATGCTAGGTTATAAACTGTGTAATCTTCCAGATGATGTGTTTCAGATGGTGTTGTGTTTATGTGCCAGTTTATGTATTTGTCAGACTGTGTACTGCGACTACAAACAATGCCGAGTGTCACATGCTGCTGTATCAGACTCACCTCTGGACTAACATCTGTGGCGTTAGCGCTGGAGACAAACTCCCGGAGAAATCCATCCAGCTCTGTTCCTTCTATATATCCGTTACCTGCAACACAGACCAGACAAACAACAATTACAGATGACGTATCCAATCACGGTGAGCAGGGTTGGTTGTTTCAGTTGTCGATCTTTGTAGGCTCGCAACAATCCTCTCGGTCAGACTATGAGTTTTGTGTTCAGATCCTGTTTAGGGATTCGAAGTGTATATCTCGTAGACACTATTTTACATTCATTACTGTTTCCAACCTTAGGCCTGGGTCAGTTTTTATTTTTATTCGAGCCATACATTTTCCACTGCCGGCTTGACATACCTTATAATCTAACTTTAGACCAGAACAGGTATAGCTTCCAGTGCCCGATTAACCCACATTTCACCAATTATATATATTTGGCTATGCCGGGAATCGAACCCGGGACCCTTAGCTCAGTAGACAGACAAGCTACCGACTTAGCTAAGGTGTCGGATATCTCGTAGACAATATATGAGGTTAAGAATTAACTACAATCAAGAGATATTAAGAAATTGTGAGGTTCCATGGTTTAAACACACATAATGGCCATCAGCGCTTTCGGTGGAAGTGTAAAGGACAAGATAAAAGAGCAAGGTTTTTGCAGTTTTTATAACAAACCCTTTTATATTTTGGCCAAAATAAATAAAATATTTATCTACTAGAAACACAGAGTTTATTTTTCAGATGGTGATATCAACAGTTCTTGAATATCTGCCAAGGGTGTCCTGGAATTTAATAACAACTTTTTCTCTTCATTTAAAAAGTTTCTCATCTAATGCCGTTATGCTCATGACATATTCAAGATCTGTTGATATAAGCATTTGCAGAAAACTAAACTCTATGTTGCTGCTGGAGAAACATTTGATTTATTTTGGCAAAAAAAATAAATGTAATGCTATAAAAACTATAAAAAAATACTCGCGCTCCCTTCGACCGCACCTTGAGTCGCCCAACTAATTTCAACCTGCTTGTGCTACCTGGTAATCTGTGTTCGGGATACACACTAGAGACACTCACAGGGGAATAACCAGTGATATAGCATTTACTGTCGCGGAAAATATACAAGCTTCTAATAAAAATAATTTTGTTTGTTTATGATCATTAAATAAAAATCTAATTATATAATAACCAAATAATATGTTTAAAATGTAAGCAGTAAAAATGTGATGGCATTCAGATACTTCCTTTGTTAGTTTAGTTTGTAGGTCCTGTGATAATACAAATGTGAGCTTATAAAATGCAAATTAGTATATTATTGTTATTATTAGCACCGCGTCTTACTACCCGTCCGGGTTATACGCACTTAGGCTAATGCAGGCGCGGATTCAGGGGGGGTCCAAAGGGTCAGTTGACCCCCCTATGAAGATTAGAAAATTAATACAAAAAACAAATTGAAAGTTAAAATTTTAGAACGAGAATACAACACATATAAATTATACCATTTTTTAAATCATTTTACTCGCAGACACCCCTTGAGCCGGGTCCACACGTGTGTTATTCGTCCATGTTTATTCAATGTTTGATATGACTCACGTGAGTGTGGAAAAAATATTCGTTTTCATGTACGAATATTTGTCGTGCATAGCAAGTAACGAACATTACTCCGCATAGAGACGGTAGACTAACATACATCAAAGAAGACTAATAATTGCCTGAGAGCAGTTCATCCAGGAATACTGACTATAGAGTATATGAGGACAGAAGAGCGGTGGAACTGTGGGAGACTCTGCCCCCCTGGAAATAATTTGCCACTCCTTGGAAAAAATTCCTGCTTCCCCCTAGATATATTTCATTCAAATCCTCTGATATTATCAAATGTGAAGCTCAGAGATGTCCTTAAATCAAACTCCAAATGAATTCTAAATGCATTCTATTCTCAAAAATTTGTCGGAGAAGACCACCTCAAATAACTACTAGACTATAGGCAGAAAAATTTAGGGGAGGAAAGCTCTAAATAACCTCCAAGGTCATCCAAATTTCAAAAATGTCTGGGGGCGGACAACATCAAATAGTGTCTAAATGCATGTCATTATGAAGAATTTTCAGGCGAGGACCCCCCTCTCCCCAAATAGCCTAATTTATGAAATAACTCAATTTTCAAAATTTTGTCAGTGGAAGACCAATTCAAAGATTATCTTTTAGAGATATTTAATTATCATAAAAAATTAAGGTGAGGATCACTCTTAATAGCTTTGAAGGGAATCCAAATTTCAAAAATGTCTAGGTGA
>CABFWB010000523.1:221585-232976 GCA_902151455.1 Timema bartmani
GTAAGTCAAATTAAATATACTTTATTTGTTAAAAAAGCTAAAAGTTAAAAGAGAATTTTAAGAAACAGTTGATATCTGTTAATAAATACTTAATATTTACATGTTGTAGTCAACAGAGTGTGTTTTTCTGTAACTAAAATTAATTACATTATATATGATGTGTTATCCATCAGTTTAATGAATGAAAATTTGATTAAACTCATTCAACTGTAGTTTTAAATTCGTGAAAATACTGTATCCTTGTATTCTTCCGCTTTATCCGAACTATCGCTTACCCGAACAAGTTTAATTCCCGATTAGCTCAGATTAACGAGATTCTAGTGTACTAATAAAATTAAGGATGAACCATTTACAATATAGCATGTGTAAAAACAATATTTTATACTTTTCCCCAGGACTTCACTAATATATTAAAATATCTTAAATAGTTTAGAGTTAAATAATTTAGAAGCTATTAAATCGCGTTTAATTTAATTTAACAAGGAATATCTTGTTCCTAGGCCTTAGAAAGCATATTTGAATTTAAATATATATATTCTCAAACATTCTGTAAGTTGGTACCCCGATAAAACATTTTAAAGACAATGTGGCTATAGAGTGTGTTCCAAAAAATGACCAAGTCAAGTGACAGTTTTCAGTGATGACAAAGAAATTTAATAATCAAATATATAATTTGAAATATCAAAATATAAATATGGCAAGCGACTTGTAAATCATCTGCATAAAAAAAAAATCAACTGACACAAACTATTCAAGGCGTCAAACTCATACTAGAGTGGATTGTCGGTGACGGGAATTTTGATGTTCAAGTCCAACTGACACAAACTATTCAAGGCGTCAAACTCATACTAGAGTGGATTGTCGGTGACGGGAATTTTGATGTTCAAGTTTAGACAGAATTTAATGAAGGGGGGGCGGCGGAGGAAGGGGTTAATGGTTTAAGGGCTCATAAACTTACATAAAAAATACATTAAATTTGCTATAGTATCTTTTATAACTGTCTAAAAATCTCCTTCGTATTTAAATCGGACTGTACGTTATTTGTAAAAAATCTACTGACACGATATTATAAGGCGTCAAGCTCGTAATCTAATAGATTGCTGTTGCCAAGAATTTTGAGGTTCGAATCCCGGCTGGGTGTATTGGAGGGTGGCATTTCCCAAGTGATTTATCACTAAGGTTTTTACATCCCATATGCACACTAATGCGGGTGAATATCCTGTAAGAGGCCCTTCTGGTCCCACACCCTTATAAAAAATCATTAATAACTTTCATTTACCCGCTTCAGTGGCCACATGGCTCAGGGCGTCACTCTCATGTTAAACTAGACTGCCGATGGCAGGGAGATCGGTGTTCGAATCCTGGCCGGCTGCATTGAGGTTATATTTTTCCAAAATGGCTTTCCATTCTTCCTCCACGCCATTATGGGTAAATTTCCTCTTAATTCAACCTTACTCATCTCATTAGCATAATTAATACGTTATGCGTACATCCGCTTCGGCGGCCGCATGGTCTAAGGCGCTAATCTCGCGGTAGACTAGACTGCTGATGACGGGGAGATTGAGTTTTGAATCTCGGTTGGGTGTACTAAGAGTGTTTTTTTTTTCAAAATGGTTTTTCAACTCCCCTCCAAGCAAATGTGGTTAAATCTCATCAAAACATAACTTTCAGAATCCATAAAACCAATAGCGTAATTAGTATATATAAGCGCGTAACCTGAACAAGTATTATTATTATTATTACTAGCATCGCGTCTTACTACCCGTTCGGGTTGTACGCACTTACGCTAATGTGTATTGGTAGGGTGATTGTGAGATGAAATGGAGGACCTACAGTTTAACGTGGGATCCGAACCACGGTGGAGGTCTGGTAGTTCTCACATTCACAAGTTGTGATTAATACACGTCTTGTCAGAGGTGAAGGAAGGGTTTGGCAATCAGATAAATCTGTGCCGGGACCGAGGATTGAACCCCGGACCCTCAGCACAGAAGTCCGACATCTTACCCCTAGACCACCAGGTCATCTAACAGGTAGTAAGATGCGGTGATGAAAAAAAGCAACAACTATAAAGCATTTTTAAAATAGCAACCTAAGATCTCTCGATCCTAAGGTTGAATCTACCAAGCTAGTTCCCACTCCTACCCCTCTTTTCCTCGTTGTCAATCAATAACCGGTGGACGTCACGGATAATATTTAATGTTTTTGTTTCCAAGAATATCCTGCCTAGGTCAACAGATACGCTGATGAAGTCTACTCAAAGACGAGGGTACAACTCTACGTACTACGTTACAGGTACGTGGGTCCCGGTTGAATTTAAAAAAAAAAGAGGCCTTGTTGGTTCATTAATATTATTTAGAATGTACCCATACACGCAATTGAACAGGTTAGTTGGATTGTTTTTTAACAACGTCTTTAATTGCGAAGGTAAGGCTTCCCCGCCTTGTCTTACACTTTAACCAAAATTGACGACCAACTGAATAAATATGGCAACTAAACATCTGTTATACATTAAAAAAAAAGGAAGAAAAACACAAATATTGTGATATAACAAGAACAAACTTTATATAAAATACAAATATTATGATGAAACATAGAAATACAGTAAAAATATTATTAAAGCTTGTGTGATATTTATTTTTGAGTTAAGCCTAAAATGAAGCTATAGCTTGGACACACATACATACACTCACATATACATTATATGTTAAACATACACCTCCACTCCAGAAAGTATCACACTAGAAGTTTTTGAGAATATTATGAACATTCATGTGTGTGTGTGTTTTTTAGCACCGCTTCTTACTCGGGTTATACGCTTCTGTACTAATTACGTTAATTTTTTTTAGGGTTGAAGAGGGTTATATTCATAGGAAGTGTACCTAAATCTGCATGGAAGGATCGTGGAAAAACATTCGGTAAAAACCACCCTCAGTTGACTCGACCAGGATTCGAGCATCGGATCTCCCCGTCATCGGCAGACTAGTCTACTGCGAGAGTGGCGCGTTAGACCGTGCGACCACCTAAGAGGGTATGGTTCATTCATTCAATGATGATAACGTTAAGTAACTTAAGTACATAAAAAAGTAGTCCTTAGAAAGTTCAAGTTGACCAACTTCTACGGAGTACGGGACAGGATAAGGATAGACAGAGCAATCTGATATTGGGGCATCGATTTCTAACGAACCACGGACTTACGGATACGAAATATTTAGATGGGGCTTTAGTTCGCATACCTACCGGTGCTGGTTACATTATATAGTTTGCAGTCTTGAATATTTAGAAAATGGGCATAACTAGATTCATTTAAAAGATCTAATTTAAATCCAGCTCAATAAATCCGATATAAAAAAAATCCCTCTAGTCATATACTTACGTTTAATATGTAACCCTATATATTTATACCTAATCACACCATTCCCTTACGGGATAGGCAAGAAACTGTGCTTATTGGTCAAAATAACAAAAACTCCGTCCCTTAATCCATCCTCGCTAACTTTCTCCACACTTCCCTATCCTTGCTTACTCCCTTCGCTTCAACAACATCCATACACCCAGTCATACGTGCTCTATTACTATTTAATATATATTTAAATGCATTCAAGTATTGTTCCCATTTCTTCGAGATAGATTTTCATAGTTGGCGTTTGCCCATTTATTCGTTGTATTCTGCTGGCAGTGTCATCTCCTTCGTGATCACCCCTTATAACATCCAGGGAGACATGGTGCCCTGTCACCGTCATTTCCTCCAATAAATGACTGTCGGAAAGGCGCTCCTCATTTGTTTACATATCGGCCTTGTCTCGTAACAAGCCACCGAACGTTTCCTGAAGCCCAAATAAGGCGGAGAAAGTCAATCAATAAATCTACATATACAACAGTTGTTTATTTGATCTGGTTTTAATGCATCTTCGTGAGTTTTTGTTGTTTTGGTTAATAAGATTTAAAAAAAAATATATAGTTGGCTAGTAAAAAGTTTTTTTCAGCGGTAAAGTGACTTATCCTTTCTGGCCCTGACATGACACAAAATATCCTAGTTAAATCCCTAGCGGCTGTATCTAAGAGTTTTATATTCTTGGTCCAGAGAAAAAAAAAAGTCTAGTGCAGTTCCTTTGACTGAGCCCTTCCTTATTATTTTCCCCCTAAGATACACTACCCATCACTTATAAATATAAACTTTTATCGTATGTTATGATATAATTAGGAATTTAAGTGACTAAATCTAGTTTTGAATTTAACCTAAAGAAAAAAAAAATTACGAATGAGATGAGTATTTGACTGAAAATACTACGGGGTACCTCATAACAGGCTACTCAGATCGAACCCTGACTTCCTAGATCAGAGTCAAGCGTGTTAATCGTTCACCTAATCATGTAAAAAGGACCATACCTTGGGATGAGGAGGGTGGGGGAAGAGTTTAAAGGGGATGATTTAAAATCATTACTAATATTGTATTTTTCGTATTTCCTTTAATATCTATGATTCAGCGTTAAAAATAAAATCTTGCCATTTCCTGTTACAGGACTTCTCCAAGAACCACCGCAGATGGCCATTTCCTCCTATTTCCTATCCAATTTAATCAAAGCACACAAGAGGAGGAGAGTGAGTTTAACGAAATTGCACAATAAGTATGGCGTAGACCGGATAGATAACCTATGGTGGATAAAACAATGACCGCGATCGGTATTTAAACTGGAGTTGTCAGAGTCGAGCTCAGCGAATGTACCAGTAAATTAAAGTTGATTTATTTCCTGCCACATAATTATATTTTGAAAGAACACACTCCCGGTTAATGAACAAAACCTAATTTTTTTTTTTTTTTATAAAACAACCCTTTTAATTATTATTGTGTGTTCATTTAGAGTAGCTGGGTTGCTGCGCCATTCTGTCTTACGTAAGCATTGGTATGGACCCCCTCCCCCTCCCGGTCAACAAAAATAAGCAAAGTTCGGACCCCCCCCCATATACCTCTAATGTGCTTACGTAATACTTGAAAGCCCTTTAAGCGACTGATTATCAATGTTGAAAATAATCCTTATCTACTCTAAACTAAGCTGTGTAGAATCATTGTAACTAGTTGAAAAGAACTATTATTTTACTTTCTTATAATGATAAAGTATTGTAATCGTGAACATTTTCGAACTCGTAATTATGGTGTCTCGTGACGTTTTATGTGGCCATGTACTAAAAAAATCGAGTTTCAAGATTATTTATGTCCACATGTCTGTCTGTCTGTCTGTCAGTCGGCTACCCATTAAACGGTTTGATGGATTTCGTTCAAATTTGAGGCTTAAACATTATATGGATTCCACCCATAAAATTAAGAATGAGCTGTTTTTATAAAATGAGAAATTTTTCGAAAATAGTTTTAACAATAATTGTTCAAAACGGATATCTTTGGAGTGTTTTTCATGGTAAGCAACATTATATGCTTATTTTTCAGATACAATTGATTGAAGGATAGTTTAGAAATTACTGGTTATTAAAAAAAAAATTAAAAAATTGAAAAAGGCTTTAACGATTTTGTTTGAAATGGTTGTTTGCGAAATGTTTCAAACAATAAATAGAAATGTATATTAGTTTTTTAAAAATATTAATTTGAGGTTTATTTATAGATAACATATTTTTGACAGATATGATTTTTTTTAATGTTTTTTCAATTTTGTTCAAGGCCTATATTTGGAGAATATTTTAGATGATTATCAAAATAACGGTTTTTTTTATAGAAAAATTGTTAGAGAGTTATTTACTGATAACGTGTGTTCCTAATTACAATATACTATTTTATGATAAATTAATATGTGACTTTGGTGACCTGGTGGTCTAGGGGTAAGGTGTCAGACTTCTGTGCTGAGGGTCCGGGGTTCAATCCTCGGTCCCGGCACAGATTTATCTGATTACCGAACCCTTCCTTCACCTCTGACAAGACGTGTTATTAATCACAACTTGTGAATGTGAGGAATGCCAGGCCTCCATCGTGGTTCGGATCCCACGTTAAACTGTAGGTCCTCCATTTCATTTCACAATCACCCTACCATTGCACATTAGCGTAAGTGCGTATAACTCGAACGGGTAGTAAGACGCGGCGCTAATGATGATAATACGTGACTTTGTTCTACCATTTATTTAACTACTATGCTCAAAGCCAAAGTTATTAACGGCTTAATTAACCTATGAGGTGGGGATAAGAATGGTGGTTTTATAGGATTTTCATCCATAGAGTAGTAGAGAGAGAATGAAAAAAACAAAACACAGTAGTAAACCATATATAAAAACCAATTCCAAACACTTTGGCCAATATTCGAATTTCGACATCCTTTCCACTGAAAATCCAGTTTATTGTTTGCCTTATTACTTTGTCTACGTGACAATGAGTGTGGGGGAAACCAATTTATTTTTGACTGCTTAAGTTTATTGCAGTTACCGAGACAAATAAGTGCAAATAATTATGATGTGTTCCTATAGTGCCATATCAAATATACTCGCACTAGCACGCAACTATTTCCCCAGTTAACTGCAGAAAGTTCAATCAGCTAAACGAATCGTGTCCTGATATAATCAATTGGTTCAGAAAGTGCACATTAAACAACTCAGTAAATTAAAAAATAAAGTTTAATGACCTAGCTAAATTGTAAAGATTATTTTTGACGTCTCAACACACGTACGCGCTATACGCATATATATGTGTGTGTGTGTGTGTGTGTGTATAGATATCCTGCCCGTTTAGGCTACAACAATCGTAGCCCAGTTTGTGGAAATATAATCAAGTACTAATCTACCGCTTCCCAGGGGACGTCCGAATGTACTAATCGTACATCCTTTCCGTGGAGGCTCTTTCCATGTCCCGATGAGATGAGGTGATGGATGATAGTGAGTATGACGGTGTGGAAACACTTAAACCTAACTTAAACCTTACCAACCAAAACCTGGTGACCGTTGGGGTGATTCCCCTTTCGGGAAAAATACCCAAGGTACCAGCTGGGAATCGAGCCTGGGCCCCCAAGGCACGTAGTCAGATGCACTGACCACTACACCACGGGGCCAGTTATTAATCACGCTTATGGGATAGGAATGAAGAGAGTATAATTTCAGAGGATATGCATTTTTATGGAGAGAGAGAAAGAAAGAAAGAAATAGAGACAGAGAGAGAGAGCGCAAAGCCATTTTGTAAAAACTACTTTCAGTACACCCGACCGAAATGTTAACCCAAACCTCCCCGTAGCCGTCAAATCAGTATAAATGAGCTGTGCATTTAGACCGTGTTGTCACAGATACGGATAATAATGTCACTTTGAGATGTTTCAGATAAGAAAAATCTAGACAACCAAAGTTTGGTTCAATCTCTCATAATCCTTAAGTCGAACACCGAGCTCTCCATAAATAAATGTATAGGCATTGGGACTTGAAGGCTAATAATTAACACAACGATTCAGTTAGGTCGTATTTACAATAAATAAAGATGTTGGCGAAGCTGTGTTTATATATATTTTTTATTCGTTTACCGTACTTGTTACCCATAACACAATCAAGAGATAATAATTAGCCAACTATTTATTGGATATATATTTTCTAGCAGTTAGGAACTTTTAGAAAATACAAAAGAAAATTATGATAAACATTGATAATGACATATTTTATTGTTAGTATTATTTTATAGGTTTTAATATTATTCATGAATAGTGACGCCTTAAAATCACAGAATCTGACATAAAAATATATGAAATTTGCTACAGTAACTTTTACAATACCCCTTTCGGTGGCCGCACGGTCTAATGCGCTACTCTAGCAATATACTAGACTGTCGAAGACGGGGAAAGAGGAGTTCGATCCCGGTAGCGTGCACTGAGGTTTTTTGCCAAAATGGTTTTCCACTCACCCTTCAAGCAAATTCGGGTGTACTTCCTCTATATTATATCTGTATATCCTTGACACATTATTGTAATCAATACATAGGCGAACAATCCAAATGTAAAGTAAGACACGGTGCTTAAGGAAAACTTTAATAACTGTCAAAAATGCCATTCCCTTTTTAAATCGGACTGTGCATAAAAGAAGATTGTATATGGACTTGAGTATTGATTGTGTAGTGGCCAAGAAAGAAGTTTGACGTGCCTCAAAAAGGATATTATTCGAGTCACGTCAAATGATTGAATACAGCTGTGAGGAATGAAAGCTGTCGCTTGAGACTGGTCCGTTTAAATCTCCAGATACCTCTATTTTATTCGCATTTTTGAAAAAAAAAATTAAAAAAATAGAGTTTTCCTAAGGAGAATATAAATGTATTACTTTATTAGTAAAAAAACAAGGTTTCTATTAAAATCAAAGCTCGTCAGATTTCAAATATAATTTTATCCACACCAAGATATAAATTATGAATAGTAAATTTATAAATTAAATTAGTTAGTAATATATCCAGCCAGTTACTCTAGTCTCTAAAACCATAAGACAATATTTTTTTATAAAATTGATTTTTCAAAACCAAGCTTTTAATAATTTTATTGTTAGTTAATTTAGTAACTAAAATATACATAATATACTAATAAAGTATTTGTACAGTAACGGAGACACATAATATAGTAAGGAAGGAATACCTTGAATTTCTTACAAATGTACATATTTTGTAGCACTTTGTGAAATATGCAAACACATTTTTCGCTATCAAAATTGATAATATTTTACTATATTATTGGAGTTGGTTTATAAATATTAAAAGTGACAAATGCAGATACCACGACTTGACGTATGAATACGAGAAATGAAATATAGTAATAGTTTCTAGCTATCAGATATTTTATTTGTTAGAAAATGTGGGTATAGGTATTTTACAGTTGTAAAAGCTACTAAGGGCCGGTCTTATGACTCCTGGATAAATATTTATATCTGGTGAATAAGTTAAAAGTGCGTCTTGTGACTGAAAGATAGCATTTATTCACCAGATAAAATGTATTTATCCATCACATTTTTCTCAGGAGGTTTAAGTACCTGATAGCTTTTATCTGAAAGTTAAAATGGTTGTTGCCATAGTGACACGTTGTTTTTAATGAGGTTTCGCCAATCAGAATCTGTTTCTAGGTTAAAATCTTGGTCCACGTGTTTAGTAGGCATAGGCCTAGGCTCTAACTATATATAAAGTTAGAACATTTAAATCACACTTTTATATAAACTGACAAGCTATTTGTAGAGTTATAATTATATAGAAACAAATTATCAAAATATGAGTACAATAAATGAAATTTTGTAAACGGTGTACCCAACTATTGACCACATTTTGGCAGACATCGAAATTAGTACTTGCACGACATTTAGATTCTGCGCCCACGTGACACCTTCTGTGTCCTCGCACTCGTTTAGCAACCATTATTTAACAAATGTTCAAGGTTCTCGCCACTCACTAGGTTGTAGCGGTTGCGTCTGGGTCCATACGCATGCGCACACCAGTAAAAAGAGTACCAACTTTGCATTTTCTAGGTAAAAATATATTTATCCTACAGATAGCTATCCAGCAGATAAATTCAGTTCATAAAACACGTAAAATATTAAAGTGGCTGATAACCTTTAACTGGTAGCTAACTTTTAACCTCCCGATAGCAATATTTAGACTGTAACCATAAGACCGGCCCTTAATCTGCTTAAATGCATTCATACGCGAAATCATATGATTTTCAGATGTCACTATCATCCATGTCAGAATAATAATAATATATTTAAATTTTACTATGTTGACCGTAAAAGGTTTGTATTTAAAAAAAAAAACACCTCCACACGATTACACTCCACAGCTTCTAGAAGCAGTGTAAGGGTGAAAACCCTTAGCGTGTCGTTTTTATAGTTAATTTAGAAGGCGCTTGCAATAATTGTAGCCATTAGAGCCTGGTACCAGACTTAAAATTAGCCCCTAAGCATTCAATTGAGACTCTACCGGTGTTCAATCATAGGCGGTTGATTGTTCAGCGTCTTAAACCTCACACACTCGTGGCCATATCTGAGGTCACGTGGGGGGGTAAAAAACTATCAAATATTTTGACCTAGATATTACAGAAGTAAATTCAATTGTTTTTATTAAGGTAAACCTACTATTTTATCAATATATTAGTTTATGTTAAAGATCAAGAGCGACTTATGCGATATCTTACTCTCTAAACCCTTGCTCTTCACCTACAGCTATTGGTAGGTAAAAAGGAGGGGTGGATCAGCCCTTCTGGCGTGAGAATAAAGATTTACATTTAGACCTTCTCCAGAAGACGCTGTGATCTTCACTCCACTTATCGTACAACTGTCATGTTTCCTTCCTCTTTCCGTACGAGTTGAATTTTCATCCCACTCTAAAGTGATCTTTCAAACGTCTTACAAAATTCTACCCGCTCACTTTGTCAGTTTGAATTATACCGGGCGGGGAATGGCGGGAGGAACTCTGAATCAATAATGTTAAAACGTGTCACTTAATCGTACATATTTTAAAACATATCTTTTGTAAGAACACCTTACATTTTAAATTTGCACGTTAAACACTAATAATATTAAAGAAACCCGCTTCGGTGGCAGCATGGCTTAAGTGCTAAGGTGTCATTGTCGTCTTAGACTAGACCGACGATGACAGTTAGAGCAGGGATAGAATCGCAGTCGGATCTACTGAGGTTGGTTTTTTTTTTACAAAATGGTTTTACATTTCGCCTCCACGCAAATGCAGGTACACTTCCTCTAAACTCAAATTTCCTCATCTCATTAGAGTAATTAGTACATACGCGTATAGCCTGAACAGGTAGTAAGACGCGGTGCTTTAAAAAAAAAGGTACGAACTGCATTAAATTCGTTAAAATGTGAAATCCTATCTCGAACGTGACGTCACAGGTAACCAACGTCTGCTGAATTCGTATGCGACCAAGCTATGGTTTATCTTATTATCCGTTTGTGCTATTCGCATAATACTCTAGTGGAATAAGGATTAGGAAAAAAAAGTACATATTTTCTGGGAGGAAAAGGGGAAAACTACGCCAGAACATACAGTACTGATTAGAACTTCCCCTGTCCACGAGTCTACAGTAGTCCCATAGCTTCTTTGGTGCTGACTGACAGCTGACGGCTTTAAAAAGCTACCAGACCAAATTATGTATCCCTACGCCGAACTATATGATCTGCAAAAAACATATGTTTAGCAGCTGTCACTTCTGACAGTCAAAATTTAGGTATATACCTAAATACTGACTGTCAGAAGTCAGCTGTGAACTGTCAGTCAGCACAAAAGAAGCCATGGGGCTACTGTACCGATGCAGGCTGCTCACTTATAAATAATTAAATTTGTGTAAGAGGTGACCAAAAAATCAAAGTACCAAAACTTCAACAAAAATATGTAATGTATTATTAACTTGTTTATTTTAACTTTTTTTTTTTTTTTTT
>CABFWB010000523.1:240269-253860 GCA_902151455.1 Timema bartmani
GCTCTAGGGCGTGCTATCCGCGTAAATACGTGACTAGAAATTTCACCACCACCTGGTCCTGTTCGATTTATACACCCTTTGCCCCCCTCCAACCCTCTTTCCCCCTCAACTTTCAGGAAAATCTGGGCTCGCTGCACACACACACGTGCGCGCGCGCGCGTGCATATTGAATTTTGGAGCAAACGCGACCACATATAATATATGCTAGTCCTGACGGCAGGAGACGATACAGGATCCCGACCGAGGATCAACCTCGAGACACCCGCTTTTGGTGGCCGCGTAGTCTAACGCGCTACTCTCGTTTTGGACTAGACTGCCAAAGACGGGGAGATCGTGGCTCGATACCGGTCTGGTGCACTGAGGGTGGTTTTCCCTAAATGGGTTTTCACTTTCCTTCCACGCAAATACGTGTGCACTTCCTCTAGATCAAACCTTCATAATCGTTTAACCATTCGTGTGATTAGTACATAGGCGTATAACCCGAACGGGCAGTAAGACGCGGTGCTAAAACAAACTTCTAGAGGCGGATACAAACGGAGCCTTGGACCTCCTCGTGAAGTTGACGTCATTGCTACAACTACTGTACAGACATCAGGGCTAGCTGAGCGGTTAGTATTCCTGGTTCTTGACACGACAGGTGGTGGTTTGGTCCTGCGCGGTTACATTAAGGACGTTGGATACCTGTGACGTCACGGCAGCTATTGTCATTTATATATATATATATATAATAAAAGGAAGTGTCTGTCTGTGTGTGTGTTTGTTTGTGTGCGATGCCCAGCCAAATCTACGGCACGTAGAGATCTGAAATTTTTAACATAGGTGGACGGAAGGAGATCCGAATGCACCTCAAAGCCGAATTTTTAAATTTTTAATCAGATTTTTAATTAGGCTATTTTTAACAAATTTTTGAAGCAAATACTTTTAATCTGGTTTATAATTACGTTTCTGAAATAACGTTTCCAATTGAAATCGGACACCATGGGAGGGGGGGGGAGTGTTTATATAATTATTATACCACAGTGGGTCACAGGCAACGAGGATTTTTCTTGATTTCGTTTTTTTGAATTTGTTTGATATTTTTAACGTGCATTTTCTGAAGCGATTACTTATATCAACACACTGGAATTTCTATGAGCGAGAGCGAAAAGGCTTACAAGTTTTGCAGGGGAAAGGTATTTTCACATACCTTTCAGGGTTCTTTTACACGCCATTACATAACGCGCTTACAGCTATGAATTTACGGCAGGGGGACTGGTTGTTGTGGCTCTTATAAAATAAAGTTTGTTTATTGGTCAGGCGCTGATATAAACCGTTGGTTCAGAAAGTGCAAGATAAATACCCATGGTAGTAATAATAATAATAATAATAATAATAATAATAATAATAATGATACATATGAGTGTACAAAATTATTATTATTATTACTATCCCCGCGTCTTACTACCCGTTCGGGCTATACGCACTTACGCTAATGTGTAGGCCTAATGGTAGGGTGATTGTGAGATGAAATGGAGGACCTACAGTTTAACGTGGAATCCGAACCACGGTGGAGGCCTGCTATTCCACACATTTACAAGTTGTGATTAACACACGTCTAGTCAGAGGTGAAGGAAGGGTTTGGCAATTAAGATAAATGTGTGCCGGGACCGAGGATTGAACCCTGGACCCCCCCAGCACAGAAGTCTTGACACCTTACCCCTAGTCCGCCAAGTCACCCGAAAGCGTACAAAAGCCGGTAAAAGAGTTTTATATAGGTTTATTGTAGTTGAGCCCCGTCTTAGAACTCATCCGGAATATCCACCTGTTTACATTAAAGGGAGTAGGAATAAAGAGGATGTAATTTAAGGAAAATGTACACGGATTCTTGTGGAAGGAGAGGGAAAAAATGGTTCAGGTAAAACACTCTAAATAGATCCAAAAGGGATTCAATCTCAGACCTCCACATCCTCGGTAAAGTAAACTTTACGAGTTTAAGGTAGAAGTATGGGAAGCACAGGCTAAGGCTAGTGTTTTTGAAGTTTTAATAGCAAAACATTTTTTTTTGACAAACTAAATCAAACATTTCTCCAGTAGAAACGGAGTTTAATTTTCTTCACATGGTGATAACAACAGTTGTTGAAAATATGTCAAAGAGCATAGCGGCATTAGACGAGAAACTTTTTAAATGAAGAGAAAAAGTTGTCAATAACTTCCAGGCCATCCTAGACAGATATTTAATAACTTTTTATATCACCGTGTGAAGCCGGCTCCGTGATGTAGTGGGTGGTCAGTGCACCTGACTACGTGCCTAGGTGTCCCGGGTTCGATTCCGGTGGCCTACTGATTCCGAATAGTCCTGATTGAGATCAGTTCAGATTGCGAACATGAGATTTTTGATAAATGGGGAGAAGTCCAGATTGAGGACACGCCATATTGCTACACCATCCCGCCCCTAATTTGATAATAAGGGTGGCCCACGGGGGAGTAGCAGTCATACGTTCTTTCAGCCTCGTCAGTATTAATTTAACTAAATTACATACGAGTATTTCTAGGTTAGGTTAGATTAGGTTAGGTTAGGTTAGATTAGGGTAAGCTTGTTCATGAGGAAAGTCCCTGTGGTCGGTGGGTGCTGCCAGTAACCCCTTCCATCAGTGTCACCAGCTCTTAAGTAGGAATTCCCGCGAGTTACTCTTTGACTTGTTTGCAATCTGGACATTGGATATTTAGGTGGCCATAACATTTTTGGGTGTGTACGCAATTTGAACGAATTCTGATCGGTTCTCATTCTGTACTGCTCTAAATCAGGATAAAACCTCGATTCCCGGCTGGTAACTTGGGTATTTTTCCTGAGAGGGGTACTACCCCAAAGGTTACCAGGGTTTGGTTGATTATGGTTTAAGTTAGGTTTAAGTATTTCCATTGGTTTCCCGCCCTTATACTCACAATCACCATCACCTCATCTTATCGGGACATGGAGAGAGCTTCCAAAGAAAAAAAAAGTATGATTAGTACAGTCGGGCGTCCCCTGGGTAGTAATACATTAATACTGACACATATTTAAACAAACTGGGCTACAAAATTGATGGTGTAGTCCAGACGTGCAATTTATTATACCACGTGAAGAAAATCAAACTTTATGTTTCTACTGGAGAATTATTTTTATTTATTTCGACCAAAAAAAAGTTTTGAAATGAACTGCAGAAATACCGACTTTAACCCGTGTCCCCTTACACACCCCTTTGTCTGTGTGCCCTTGCCCCCTAGCGTGGGGTAAGTTTGTTGTAAAGCGTCTTGTTTCGTAAGTACAATATTACCCATCACGTTGCCGTGAGCTTCTTATGATTACTAAGGCGTGCTCATTTTACATTCAATTAAAGTTAGAAGGAACGTAAAATTAGAAGCTAGGCGTGCGAAACTCATTATTAAAGAATCTCACAGTAATTAACCCATAACCAGGAAGAATATTTTATAAGGCACATCCTTTTATTCATGCTTTAAATAAAAGCAACGGAAATTTCACTATAACAAATTTTACATTAAATTGTGTCATATTAAATCCTAAAATTCGATTAACACAAATTTAATCTGACCATTTATTATATTGTCACATTTTATACTTACTTCTGTGTGTTTTCACAAAAAAAAGTACGGTACACTTTGTTTTAATGAAACAAATAGTAATTTTTACGCAATTTTTAACACTTTTCTATGGTTGATTTGATATTGATGATAACTTCTATGACGACATGTTTTCCAAGATCAGCAATTATAATAATAATTAGCACTACGTCTTACTACCCGTTCGGGTTATACCCTTAAGTACTAATTACGCTAATGGGTTAGGAATTGGGAAGGTTGAATATAGAGGAAGTAAGCCCGCATTTGCGTGGGTGGAGAGTGGAAAACCATTTATGAAAAACACCTCAAGTTCACCCGAGCGAGATTCGAACCTTGATTCCCCGTCTTCGGCAATCTAGCTGAACACGAAACTAGCGTGTTAACTATCTACGCCGCCGAGGTGGGTATCGGCTATTAAAGGTCTAAAAATTTACTAATCAAACTAATTATTGAAGAAGCTATTCCCGTAATATTTTTTTTATGCCAACCGTGGTAAAAAGCTTACTTATATTTTGCTCCTTTAGGTTAAATATTTATTTCATGAAGTTGTTGCTACCCTATTACAACATTACTAGCATATTTGAAGTTAAAACCACCTCCAACTATAATCCAATTTTCATAGGAAGAACCTTACCTGACGGATAGGAAAGTTACTGGATCTGCTTTCACATATTCTATCTTTTTTAGCACCGCTTCTTACTACCCGTTAAGGTTATACGCTTATGTACTAATGAAATTAAAGTGTTAAGGATTAGAAAGGTTGAATTTTAGAATAATTGTACCAACATTTGCGTGGAGGGGGAGTGGAAAACCATTTAGGAAAAACCCTCAGTACACACGACATGAATCAAACCCGTATATCCCCTTCTTTGACAGTCTAGTCTATTGCAAGAGTAGATCCTTAGACCATGCGGTCATTGAAGCGAGTTTAATGTATTAATACGTAGAAAATAACACTAATAAAATAGTAAAGTGCTATACAAATTTTGACGCAAAAAAAAAAAAGTTTGTATATTCTAAAGTATCCTTCCTAAATAAATTGGCCTGTATATAATCACTACTTAGTGGATAGTACTCACCATCCTTGTCGTAATGACTCCAGACCTCCATGAACTGGTTGGCGGATAGTTTCTTGAGCTCTCTGCTCTGAGGATCTCTAAACTGTCTCATGAAGTTGGTAGCTTTCTCCAAGTTCAACTTCTTTGCTCTGGCTGCATCAGATGAGGAGGCTGTTGAAGACATGTCGACTATTCCAGCGGACTACCTGGAACAGATACAATTGAATAGTCATCTCAATCGTATCTCCTTTTAACAACGTTTCCCCAACCGTTCGGGTTATAACGTGTATATTAATTACTTTAGGATGCTAGGGGTCGAACTCAGTGGTCTTGGCGTAAAGTGTTCATCTCAAGACCCGATGCTCGTGAGTTAAAACCCAGCCGGGGTAGACAGATTTTTCTTGAGCGATAAAATTCCGTAGCACAACTTCCTTCGGAGGGGAAGTAAATCCTTCGCTTCCATGTCAACTATGGCATGTAAAAGAACCCTGGAAGGAATGTGAGAATACCTCTCCCGGAAAATTGGTAGGCTATTTAGCACTCGCTCATAGAAACTCAATGTGGGAGGCAACGGGGAACCCCCCATACTTTTTGAATTCCCCTAGTGCATGGGATTTCTACCAGATGGTGGAAACAACACTAACCAATTTAAGG
The DNA here is from genome assembly GCA_902151455.1 of Timema bartmani. Classification (NCBI taxonomy): domain Eukaryota; kingdom Metazoa; phylum Arthropoda; class Insecta; order Phasmatodea; family Timematidae; genus Timema; species Timema bartmani. The sequence goes on from CABFWB010000523.1 coordinate 245,579, forward strand.
GCTGCGTGCATGCCCAGTGCCGAATGGATGAAAACAACATCAAACCAACCTTCGGGTCGTTGAATTAAGAAGAAGAAGAAGAAGAAGAAGAAAGTGGTAGGAAAAGTTGAATTTATAGTATATGTTTGAACAAAGAGTGTAAAATCATGTAGGTAAAAACACCCTTGTTACATCCAATTGGGATACTAACCCTGACCTCTTCATCACCAGTAAACCAGACTAGATGACCTCCAACAATGTGTCCAAGAATGAAATTGATATTTTAAACGTTTTATTTTTTTTAAAAAACCATACGAACAGCGTGACAAGCGATTTGATTTATGAAGTAGACTGTGTTAAATATTTCGTGCAATTCAAAAATGTCGTAAAATATATTATTGATGATGGGAATGATATCTGTATTCATGTATTCAACTAGTTTAAAAAATTATATTGAAATTGATATTCAGAGTGAGATTGTACACCTTTACAGAAACACGCATGACCAAAGGTGGACTGAGCCTCCGGGATTGATTTGGGCTCCTGTAAATTCTTTAAACTAAAATAAAGTTATTTATTCAAATTATAAAAATGATTGTTTTTTATTAAATTGTAACTAAAAGATTCAATGAGTAAGTCTAAGAACTCTTAGAATACGTATTTTGTGAAAATATACGATGACATTATCAGGGGTGTAGCGTGAGTGATTTTTTTTTTTATGGGGCCAGGTAAAATTTTACCGGAAATGATTTTTTTTCTCACCACGTGTTAACGTATTAAATTTAATTCATTTAAGTTTTAGTAATTTTAAAAAATGTACTGGAATTTCCAAATCACAGTTGTTCACATCCTCTCCCCACCAAATAATAAACAATAAAAACAAAATAAGCTTTGTTTTTTCCTCGCTCACAGTTAGCAACTTTTTTTTTTTTACCAAAACAAGCATTAATAAAAAGTTATTTTTTTCTTGCTATCCATCTGCATAAATGTAGTCATTAGGCTGATGTGCTCCTAACCGCTTAACTTAAAGTTTTTCTTGCAGTTTTAGTAAAGAAAACGGATTTTTCAGTAAATAATCTACTTCCTTAATTTTAATTAATCACTTTCATTCGTCACAATACTTCTTGGATCTTAACACATACTATACACAGAAACATAAACGCCAAAACAAAATCCAACCCAACATTATCATATAGCGAGCCAACTCAGTCTGGCACTTTTCACTAATGTAAAGCTCGCACTTGAATGGTAAATGGTGGAGGCATTGACCTCATGAGAATCTCACACCGGGCTTGGCTTCTTCGAGAGGGCCGGTCACAGCCAGCCCACGTCAGCTTCTATATTCAGTCACTAAAGCGCTGGTTCGGTCCTCGCGTTACGATTGGAGCGAAGACTGAACAATCTCGACTGAATTATTGTATAACAAATCCACTAATTCACTGCGTGAAGAGAATAGTGCTCCACTTCATATGCATGTGTGTTTTTACTTTCTCTCTATCTTACAGGTAGAGAAAGTATGGTGATCGTCAAAAAAATCGAACTCGAGATTTTGATGAATTTTGACGTTTCATGACTTCCTGAATCCGAAAAAGTGGTTTTTGAATTTCCGTCTGTCTGTCTGTCTGTCTGTCTGTCTGTACCTCCAACTAGAGCCTAAACTATTTTACCGATTGAGCTGAAACTTGATATCTAGGGTTTTCATAGGGTTGCCCCGAGGGGTTTTTGGAATTGGATATCTACCCCTAAAATTAAGGGTAGTTTACTGAAGGGAAAAAAGAGAAAAAGTCGATTTTCTCAAAATCGGCTCTAACGATTTTGATTAAATTTCATTTATGAACATTAATAAATATTCCAAACAAAATGGCTACTCTCAATATTTCGGCAAAATGGCTTTAAGGGCTCCGGTCTGATGCGTAAATTAACATTTTTTATAATAGCTCCGAAACTATTTGAGATATGAAATTACTTAGCATTACAAATATGTATATATATTTATAATACAAATATTTTATTCGAAACATATTTTTATAAAATCAATAATTTTCAATCTATACGCAATTATATATATATTTTTAGCTTTTTGGACATTAAAGCTTAAGTATTGCGATCGTAAAAAAAACTAACCTGAAATGTTGATGGATTTCGACGTCTCATGACCCCCCGAACCCTAAAAAATAGTCTTTGCAATGCCGTCTGTCTGTGTGTCTATTAAAACTTAAAATTAAGGGTAGTTTACTGAAGGGCAAAAAGAGAAAAAGTCGATTTTCTCAAAATCGGCTCTAACGATTTTGATTAAATTTCATTTATGAACATTAATAAATATTCCAAACAAAATGGCTACTCTCAATATTTCGGCAAAATGGCTTTAAGGGCTCCGGTCTGATGCGTAAATTAACATTTTTTATAATAGCTCCGAAACTATTTGAGATATGAAATTACTTAGCATTACAAATATGTATATATATTTATAATACAAATATTTTATTCGAAACATATTTTTATAAAATCAATAATTTTCAATCTATACGCAATTATATATATATTTTTAACTTTTTGGACATTAAAGCTTAAGTATTGCGATCGTAAAAAAAACTAACCTGAAATGTTGATGGATGTCGACGTCTCATGACCCCCCGAACCCTAAAAAATAGTCTTTGCAATGCCGTCTGTCTGTGTGTCTATTAAAACTTAAAATTAAGGGTAGTTTACTGAAGGGCAAAAAGAGAAAAAGTCGATTTTCTCAAAATCGGCTCTAACGATTTTGATTAAATTTCATTTATGAACATTAATAAATATTCCAAACAAAATGGCTACTCTCAATATTTCGGCAAAATGGCTTTAAGGGCTCCGGTCTGATGCGTAAATTAACATTTTTTATAATAGCTCCGAAACTATTTGAGATATGAAATTACTTAGCATTACAAATATGTATATATATTTATAATACAAATATTTTATTCGAAACATATTTTTATAAAATCAATAATTTTCAATCTATACGCAATTATATATATATTTTTAACTTTTTGGACATTAAAGCTTAAGTATTGCGATCGTAAAAAAAACTAACCTGAAATGTTGATGGATGTCGACGTCTCATGACCCCCCGAACCCTAAAAAATAGTCTTTGCAATGCCGTCTGTCTGTGTGTCTATTAAAACTTAAAATTAAGGGTAGTTTACTGAAGGGCAAAAAGAGAAAAAGTCGATTTTCTCAAAATCGGCTCTAACGATTTTGATTAAATTTCATTTATAAACATTAATAAATATTCCAAACAAAATGGCTACCCTCAATATTTCGGCAAAATGGCTTTAAGGGCTCCGGTCTGATGCGTCAATTAACATTTTTTATAATAGCTCCGAAACTATTTGAGATATGAAATTACTTAGCATTACAAATATGTATATATATTTATAATACAGATATTTTATCCGAAACATATTTTTATAAAATCAATAACTTTCAATCTATACGCAATTATATGAATTTTTTTAACTTTTTGGACATTAAAGTTTAAGTATTGCGACCGTAAAAAAAAACTAACCTGAAATGTTGATGGATGTCGACGTCTCATGACCCCCCGAACCCTAAAAAATAGTCTTTGCAATGCCGTCTGTCTGTGTGTCTATAAAAACTTAAAATTAAGGGTAGTTTACTGAAGGGCGAAAAGAGAAAAATTTGGTTTTCTCAAAATCTGCTCAAACGATTTTGATTAAAATTCGTATCTAGGCGTTGATTAAGATTATAAATAAACTGGCTATTTTCATTTTCCTATGAAAATGATTTTTAGGGTACTTTACAGAAGCGTTAATTTCCGTATCTCCACAACTATTTGAGAAACTAAACAACTTATCATTGCAAAATTGTAGGACTATTAGAAATAAAAAACTTTTATTTGACATATATTTTTATAAAAGCAACAGTTTCTGAGATATTTGCAAATATATTAATACAATTTTGTGAGCTTTAGTTGTAAACATATACTACTTAAGTCTTAACGCAATAATTCTCCAATGCCATAGAGTAATTAAATATAAGTATCTAAAAAAGTATGTTATTTTTCCTTAAATCTCTTAGGAGAAATGTTTGCATAGCAATGATCTATCTCCATTTTAGACTCAATAGTCAATATTTACATTTTTTATTGGTCAAAATGTATAAATGAATAATTAAATATCAATGCGATGACTTGAAGATCTGCAACACCTTATAAAATGTTAAAATTTTAACCAGAAATCGAAATTTTAATACGAAGTGTTGACCCTTGTGGAAGACATTAAACTGTTTGAAATGCTCTTAGGTGGACAAAGATGCGCCTCTTTTCTCATTGATTATATATCATTGTATATTATTTTATGCGTGTTCTTATGTGGAGTGGTGATGATACAATGTACATTATTCCGTTCAGAAATCTTACGAGTTTATAGAAAGAGAGAGAAAGTCTGTGCGGTGCGCCGTACCATTTATTTTTAAATATGTTATAGGATTAAAAAATAAGTTTCAAATAATTTTGGGGCCCCTGTGACACCTAAGGACATGTAAAACTGTCCCGTTTGTTGTTTATTGGTGTTGTTTATGAATAAACTAAGCTAATGGTTTTAGGGATTAAGAAGGCTATATTTAGAGGAAGTGTACCCAAATTTTCGTGGAGGGAGAGTGAAAAAACAATTTTTGAAAAACCACCCTCAGTACACCGAGACCAAGATTTGAACCTCGATCTCCCCGTAATTGGCAGTCTAGTCTATTGCGAGAGTTGCGTGTTAGACCACGCGGCCACCGAAATGGGTCCTTTTATGATGTTTGAAAAGTTACTAAAATGTAGTTCTTAATTCACTTGATTCCCAAATATGTTTGATCACTTTGACAAGTCGAGTTAAATGGTCGATAATCCTACTTTATGGTTTTACAAATTAGTGTCAATACTTACATCTGTAGCGACTCGTGTTGTACAAGGTCTTTGCTTACTGGATGTTCGAGGTTCGAATCTGAACCGAGAGTACCCCATCTAGACCTTTCTTTACTTTATATTAAGCTGTTATAACCAGGGCCCGGATTTTGATGACATGTAATCTTTTTATTGTTTCATCACAGACATTGCTCATAAGTATATCAATTCTGTTAATGATCCCCAGGTTGGAAGAATGTTCAGGTAATTTTTTGGTCATTTTGGAATTTTAATTAGTTTTTTCTTTGATTTTTGTCTTTTTAAAGTCATTTTTAGACATTTATAGTAAATTTTGAGTCATTTTAAGGCATTCTTGTCGATTAATTATACTTTTTAACACCCTCAACATTTTACTAACGCATTAATGTTTTCACCACGCATTTGTTGGGACGAGAATATAACATAGATAATGAACTTTTTATCCTCTTTTCTAGTTTGGTTGCAAAATACACATTCCTGATGAAACTACAACTATGCTGGAGAGGCTTGCATTGGGAGGGGACAGCTATTATCAAGCAGATTTTTTTTTAAATCAATTTTATATTTAACGGTGTTCAATAGTTTGGTTATTAAATACTTCATTGTATGGATAATTTTTAGTTCACATTTAAAAGCACGTGTTTTATTTAGTCGTGTGGACTTATTCCACCTCTTTGTTCATAATTTTAGGTCATTGTTTGAAAATTTGTAGTCATTAAAAATAAAAATTAGGTCATTTCATCGTTAATTTTTTGGTAATTTTTAGGTCAACAAAATCCGAGACCTGATTATATAACTCATTTGTTAAAACGTACAAACTAAAATAATTTCACTATGGATATTAATTTTGCTGCTAGGCAAATGCAATTAATTTGATTCGAGTTGGTGGTTTTGAAAGCAATACATTAATGAAATCTAAACATTTGAACGCCGTGGTGGTTTTGGCCACGGCAGGGATATCGAGGTGTTTCATCTGAAATGACCTTTCCGCCCCCTCTCTCCATTACGGATGCAAACATATGTTTCTCGTTCAATGCTCGATTGTTTGCGCATTATTTCACGGCTGACTTGATGCAAAGGGATTATTCGCATACCTTCAATAAAAGAGAGATCAACCGCATTATTTCACGGCTGACTTGATGCGAAGGGATTATTCGCACACTCTCAATAAAAGAGAGACCCACCACATTATTTCACGGCTGACTTGATGCAGAGGGATTATTCGCACACCCTCAATAAAAGAGAGATCCACTGCATTATTTCACGGCTGACTTGATGCAAAGGGATTATTCGCACACTCTCAATAAAAGAGAGATCCACCGCATTATTTCACGGCTGACTTGATGCAGAGGGATTATTCGCACACCTTCAATAAAAGATATTCACCGCATTATCTCACGGCTGACTTGATGCAGAGGGATTATTCGCACACCCTCAATAAAAGAGAGATCCACCCAATTATTTCACGGCTGACTTGATGCAAAGGGATTATTCGCACACTCTCAATAAAATAGAGATCCACCACATTATTCAAACATGTATCAGTAGTTTACATTCCTGACTCGTGATTCGAGAGGTCTTAATTCAATACCATCAGGATAATTAATAAACTGCCTTATTCTAAATGGCTCGTTTATTCTGGTTTTGCTGTGACTGGGAGGTCAGAGTTCGAACAACGTCTGGCTGTAATGGAACCCGATAAGCAATGAGAACATCAGGTTCAAATCTAATCCGCGTAACAATTTTAAAGGGTTCGTCTCGAGGGAATTTGTGTTTCACACCAAAAAATCGATTTTGCCCCTGTAGACTCTGATAGTCCTTTTATTTTGAAACTGAGGCAGCTCCCAGTTAAACTACAGTTCTTAATAACTATTAATAAGTCACAAGGTAAAACTTTGTATAGTGTTGGTATTAATCCGCCCAAGCCAGTTTTAAGTCATGGCTAATAGTACGTGGCTTTTTTCCAGGATGTGAAATTCAACAAACGTAAGAGTTAAAATCGTTGAGGGATCAAATCAGGGGACAGTGATACCGAAAACCCCTACAATATTCACAAAAAAACATATAAATAGTTTATTTCCTGAAAATAAAATTAATGTATTTTGTTCACACTTTAGCCACTGTTACTTAATATAATTAAGTGACAAACATAATTTTATAACAAGCTAGCCCCTGCCTAACGAAACCTAGCCTTTCAAGCTTCTACAAATTGAAGGTTCGATTTTGTTAGGTTTGGCAGTATCGACATCAGCTTGTCAAAGAAAGGCTTAAAAACTAGTATCTTATAAAAAAAACGATGAATAATATTTAAGAAAATAATTTCAAATGACCCTTGGATAAAGGCTGCATATACACATTTTGTAAAAAATAATAAAATGGAGCAATCATTCAGAGACTCCAGCCTTATAAGTCAAATTCAGGCGTGCGAGCATATGCCCAGTCGTGACAGTAAAAGGCGTAGGCTATCGAAGGGAAAGTGTAAGGAAAAAAAGAACAGACAAGGATAAGAATGAGGAAACCGGATGGGAAAGATTGAATAATTTAAAATATGGAAGACTGTCGTGAAGAAAAAGAAGATAAATCTTAAAGCGCTTCAGTAACTTAAAAAAAAGAAGATAAAAATCCGAACCAAGTCTTATAGAAATGTTTCAACAGCCTTGTCTTATCTTTGGTCCTCACATGAAAACACTGTCACTGTGTGAGATACGATTCTTTACTTTATGACAATACCCTCAAAACGTTGTAGGGCTATCTTAGCTCCCTGCTCCATTGTCCTTAGAAATGCCCGCTCGAATAAAGCTCCCTGTCGGAAATCGAACTGAGGCACTCTGCGTAAAGTGAATTGTTCTAACGTGTTCACACAAGCTTTCGTCCATCTCTCTTTTGACGGCATAACTGTTGAAGTGTTGAACTACTTCCAACTAAAACTTTCTAATATTTTTTTCACGGCGTCTTAATACTCGTCCGTGCTATCCACGTTTAAACTTATATGATAAAGATGAGGCAGGTAGAATTTATAGGAAATGTAGCTAAAATTGTGGGGAGGGAATGAGAAAAACATTTAGGGGGAAAAAAAACCCACTCTCAGTTCACTTGACTGGGATTTGAGAATCGACCTTTCTGTAAACGCCAAACTTGACCAGACGATCTTGATGTTTGGTCCGCGTGCCCACCGATATGAGTACTAGATCGTACTGATCACTGCATGTTTTAAGACTAGGACGATATTTGCTTTTCAGTTGATACAGGAAATAACAGATAGGGCCTAATACCAAATAACATTTAGGATTATTTGTAAATTTTTATTGGAGATGCTTAGCGGCCATTTTCTTGGCATATTACTTAACACCAAACAAAAATGATTTACACCTGATTTATA
>CABFWB010000523.1:263873-283109 GCA_902151455.1 Timema bartmani
GGGGGGGGGGGGGGGGTTAATGAATTTTCCTCATTGGAAAAATGTACTTCTAATTCCCCAGCCACGGCAATTAGCACGTGGATAGTGAGAAGGAGGGTAAAATGGGTCAAGTATTTTATTCTTTCAGAAATGTGTTTGGATTTGAATTATATTTTGTAGTTGTATATTTAAAATAAGGGATATTAATTACGTAACCTAAAGCATAGAGATTAAGAGGATGGCTTAGAAAATGCACCTTCATGAGAAGAGGGAATGAGAAAACTTGAAAGAAAACCACATGTTGTGAACCACCCCATAGTTGATCTAGTCGGGCTTCGAACAGTGACCTGCCCGTCAACGACACATCAATCTGAAGCTTTTGCCCTCTTAGGCATCTATGCAAGCTACTGCTGTAACTATAAATGTGTCCTTCAAGTGAACCATTAAACTAGTCCAGTTACAATGTTGTTGTTTATTTTGCACCGCGTCTTACTACCCATCCAGCCTATCTCCACATATTTAGTAAAAATATTTATGGTATCGTGTTTTCTTTTAGAAATAGTACGGACAGTCCAATTTTCAAAGTAAGAACCTTATCTTACAGTTAGAAAAGTTACTAGATCTATTTTTACGTAATAATACATAACACCATGTGACCTACAGGTGTCACTTTTGATAGATATTATCAATACCAATAAAATAACACTAATATTACCCGCCTCAGTGGCGAAGTTAGTTAACGCTCTAGTTTCGTGTTCAGCTATAATACCGAGGACGGAGAGATAAAGGTCCGAATATCGGTCGAGTGAACACGGGGTGGTTTTTACACTCTCCCTCCACGCAAATGCGGGCTCGATTCCTCTAAATACAACCTTCCCAAGCCCTAACCCATTAGCTTAATTAGTACTTGAGCGTATAACCCGAACGGGTAGTAAGACACAGTGCTAAAAAAAACAGTAATATTATTGTAAAATGTTATAATTTTATTGTTGACAGAAAAATATATGTTTGTATTTTATAAGGTTTTTTTTAATTTCAAAATCCTCCTTAAAAGAGACTTACCAGGTTTTTCTTCTATACAGTTTTTATTACTTGTAACTCCATATAACAGAAAACACCTAAGAGCCTATGGTAGCCCTCCCATAATGAACATAATGAGCTAAGAAAGTGTTCAACCTAAGTATAACGTTTCGTTGATCTGCCATAAGTTTGAGGCCGGACATTGTTGTAACCTTTCAAAGTAGTTCCTGGGTCCATTTATAGCGCCCAGTGGAGTTAAACTGACGCCAAGAAATAGTATCTTCCTTCCTACTGCCTCCCATTCTACATCTCAATGACACTAAAACTGAAGATCTGGGACTAACTACAGTCAAATGGGGCTTCAACAACCTCTTTTTACGAGACGTTTTATAGCGTACAACAGAAATGGGTGGATGAGTATCGTTTATTAACTGACAACTTTACATGTTACATCCATTACTGATTCCAACTTATGGTCCGGCTCAGTTTTTTATTCAAATCATATATTTTCCACTACCGGCTTGCTAGGCCTGTCGTAGCTTCATATACCTTATAATCTAACTTAAGACTAGGATAGGTACAACATCTAGTCCCCGGCCCATTAATTCATCACTGTGAAAGGGTAAACTCACATTTCACCAATGATTAATTTTCGACCATACCGGGAATCGAACCCGGAATATTTAGCTCAGTAGAAAGACACGTTACTGACTGAGCTAAGATGTTGGATTATTAAATGACAACTATCGCACTTTAATTCATCTTGGCTGTCGCAAGGGAGACCAAGAAACAGATGGGAGGAGCAGATAACAGAAAGTGTGCGAGTGAGAGGAAAAGAATTGAAGAAATTAAAGGAGGAAAAATGGTGAAAGAATAGAGGAAGATGGAGGCATTTTACTAAACTGACCCGGCCGCAGGCTCTGCTGACGAAGAGGTCGGGTAGGTGCACTAAGTTACGGTTTTTCCGGACTTATTCCACGTAAATGCTGATACATTTGCTCTAAATTCTACCTTCCTTATCTTTATTCAATTTGTATAGTTTATGCAGAGAACCAGGATGGATACTAAGACGGTCAAGTTAGTTTAGTTTGATTGATCAATGTCGGGGAGTTCAGGTTTCGAATCCCAAATGAGTGTACCTAGTGTGTTTTCACCTAAATGTTTTCCCCATCTCCCTCCATGGAAATGTGGGTACATTTTCTCTCAATTCTACCTTCCTCATCCCTAAGCCATTAGTCTAATTAAAATATATGCCGAACGGATACTTGCATTTTACAAGTATAGGCAAGCCAAAAAGATAGGGCGGAAAGTACACAGTAGATATAGATATAGAATAAAATAAATTAAATGAAATAGATCCAAATAACAAAAACATTAAATAAATCATAGAAAAAGAGAGAAAATTTAGGAATGTTACTTTATAACTAGGGCTTAAATGACGCCACAATGTTTTTCCGAATATTTTTGTTTTTAAAATGACATTTGACATATTTTTTGTCAACGTGTCAGTAATTATATATATATATATATATATATGTATGTATACAAGGGAAATAGATTTATATAATGACTTCTACTTCTTCTTCAATCTCTAGGTTCCCTGATCGATTTCCCTTTTGTATACAACGTGTATCTAAAACATTGCATCAAACTTTGGCAGGCTATTACTTGGGTGAAAATAGAATTATTCACATCAGCAACCTAGGGTCCATCTTGAATAATAAGGGCGGTATACACCCCTAAAGATAAGACTTTTTTCTGCAATAAAATATGTCAGAGGAAGTATTACCGATTTTGACTTAAGATTACAAAACATGGAGTAAAAATTCACAAATAAAGGTGTCTTGAAGAAACTGTATATATATATATATATATACACACACACAAAAGGGAAATCGATCAGGGAATCTAGAGATTGAAGCAGAAGTAGAAGAAGAGTTGGAGGAAGACGAAAAAGAACCTAGCATTTTAAAGAGTAAAGAGGAGAGAGTCATAAAGGACATGCGAAGAAGGAAAGCCGCTGGAGATGACGACATACCGACCTTCTGAAAGAACTGGGAAACAACGGATTTAATGGTTCTGACAAAAAACTTATAAATAGAATCTCGAAAGAGAAGAATGGCTTAAGAACTTTCTAGACGTAGAAGAAGAAGCAAGCCAAGAATTGTAGTGACCACAGGACCAGCAACCTCATCTCTCATGTGGGGAAGATCGTGGCAAGAATACTCAACATGCTACTGGAACAAAAAAAATAAATATAGAAAATGTGATGGAAGGAGACCAATTTGGATTAAGATAAAGAAAAGGAACCAGAGATGCCACCGGGATGCTGAGAATAATTTCAGAGAGAGCGCTGGAAGTCAAAGACGAAGTCGACATAGGTTTAATCGATGGACAAAGGGCGTTCGATAGAGTCAAATAGAAGTGACTGATGGAAATACTCAGATCAGCATCAACTGGAGAGACAGAAGTCTGATTGCAAACCTGTACCTGGGACAGCGAGTGAAGATGAGGCTGAATAATGGAGATATGGTCGGCTTAGAGTTAGGAAGATGAGACAGGGATGTTGTTTGTCACCCAGTCTGTTCAACTTGAATGAAGAATGGCTGATCAAGGAAGCCTTAGATGGACACGGTAATTTCAAGGTAGGAGGACGCGTCATCAACACAATAAAACATGCAGGTGATCTAGCATTGCTGATCAAAAATAAATAAGAGTTACAAGAAATGATGGAACGGCTGTTGGAGATAGGGTGAAGAAGATATGGCATGGAGATCAACATTGAGAAGTCAAAAGAGATAGTGATTTCAAAAAATGAAGAGCCGCTAAAAATCAAAATTGGAAACCGGGGGGTTGGAAAACAGAGAGCAGTGAAGACCAGCATTATACTTGATCACCGATAATGGTGAGGTAAAGGTTCAAATCCTGTTAGGGTGCAGGGGGAATGGTATTACATATTGTGATTTTCAATATATATATTTTTTTACCATAATTACTTTACGTTAAAACGAGTGTATTTATAACCTTGGGTAAATCGTCTAAAAACCTGTTGTTAAATTACTAAATCTGCGTCGGTGGGCACGCGGATAGAGGTGTCAGTATCGTCTTTAGCTGGTTTGCCAGATGTTTGGGAGGTCAGGTCTCAATTCCTGGTCTGTTGTATTCAATGGTTTTTTTCCTTAAATGGTTTCTCACTATTTCTACACACAAATGCAGGTACATATTCTATAAATTTATAACGTTTTCATCTTTATTATATTGGTGTAAATATGCTAATAACCCGGACGTGTGTAACACACAGCACACATAAAAAGTATAAATGGATAAAATAAAGTATCTGGCAAAATGTAACTATAGTATTCATTTATATTTACCACCCTAACATCAAACTCATCTCTGATCCATAGCAAACATAAATTTTAGACGAGTATAAAACAATATTAAATTCAATGTTTCAATTAGGCACTGAATGATGAAAACTCAGATAAAACAATTCCACGATCATTTGGATCTCATCGGGGATTGAACCCTGCGGCACGTGAATCAACACAGGTGCCAAGGAGAGGTAGTTTCAGCGAGCGCTGCCAACCCTCCGAGTTGATAATGGAAATACACCGCAAACAGGGCTGTGGTAACGCTGTCGGGGCTTTGTGGGAGAGGGTAATGGGGGAGGGGGCAGTTTGAGGGAGGGGTGGTGAAATACAACACAATTGTGTATCATTTTGAAATTTCACGTAACGTAAAATCGAGTATTACACACTGATACAAATTAGGCGAGTTTCATTAGAATGGGTTTGCAGAAGTGGTTCTCTAAGGGTTACATCATGAAATTCACTACGTTATGTTATTGTTGACGAATACAAATTAAAGGTAATTTCTAGGAGTGTGCGAATCTTCCCAGTTTCGACTTAGTAACAAACATAAGCTTAGACTTCTCTTCGAAAAAAATTCCAGCTTCGACGATTGCTTCGCCAATAAAGATATTGACATCTAAAATACTCAATTTATAGTGAATGATTGCCATTTTGAGCCGTTAAAAATTGATACGCATGCAAAAAAATCTGAACCAATTGAATTCCAAGCTGTGGTATATAACTGGATTTATCAGAGTAAAATTAAATATTAGAAAAAAATTGTGCAAATAAACATTTTCTAGGTAATTTTAGGCCATAATAATATATAAATAAGAATCATATAATATTTTTAACGCGTAAAACAACCAACAAAATAATATTCTAACTTAATTTCAGCTTCGAGATTACGATTCGACTTATCTTCGAATTAAAAATGTCAACTTCGTACACACCTAGTAATTTAATTCGTTTATATATTTTTTTTAAAAGAATCAAATAATTTTGGAAAGATTTAATATGTTTGTTTACAATATAATTTAATGGCTTACAATCAAAGAGTTGAGTCATTAATTAAGAACTTTAGCTCACCTCAGTGGCAGAATGTTATAAGCGCCAAGGACTACTCACTATAGATTGGCTAGTTTATAACGGGAAGATCGGAGTTCAAATTCCAGTCGGGTCTATTGAGGGTGGTTTTTCCCTAAACGGTTTCCCACTCTCCTTCCACGCAAATGCGGGTAGATTACCTCTAAAATGCTTCCTTACTCATCCCTACCTCACTAGAGTAATTAGCGTATATGCATATAATCTGAACAGGTAGTAGGATAAAAAAATATTAAAACATTGTAATGTAATATTTTTAATCCCAAATTCTAATAGCCTCATTAAAAGTTCCAGCTACTTCGTTAGAAAATAAGCTAAACAAATTATTAGGTCCTAGATTACCATCTTGTGTTCATATCATTATTATTTTTAGTGATATAATATACAGAATAGTTGCAGATCTATTAAAATGCAAAAGTTGTATTTATTTTTACTAAACAAGTTTAAAAATTACTAGAATATAGATTTTAAAAATAATCAAAATTTTCCTATATTAAAACACTAATATTTGGATAAAATGTTTTGTTCAATCTTTCGATATCAATACCTACTGTTATCGATATTTTTCTTTAGATACGAGTATGTATCGATACTTTTCTTCCTATACTAGAAACGACTGAGGGGACTGGATGTTTTGTCTGTTCTAGATTTAAGTTAGTTTATAAGTCGTGTACTGATATAATTAGACGGTTCAGAAAGTGCACGTTGTATACCTCAAATGAAATGTAACTCTTAAATAGGTCCTTTATATCAGGACCCTAATATACAACTTTACAATTTGAGAGAAATAGTCAAAATGTGAAATTCACTTTAAATAATCTTGTCGCTGCATGTTGTGCTAACTCATACCTTACTCCAAACCATACTATTTAAATGACTGTTTAAAAGCTTCCAAAAATTTGGAGCTTATTTTCTATTTAATTAAACTACGTGGTGGGGGAAGAGTTAAGGATTGGTTAATAAATTGCTTCCTTTTGTTCGAGATTCTTTTGTGTTCAAGCATAAAAAAGCGTTTACCCGAAGCTTTTAATTAAAATACACCGACATTGACGCTGGTGTTGTAGGCTACAGTTTCCCCCCCCCTCGTAGCTTATTAATAAACGTGATTCGAGCTGTTGCACAATTCTTGTGCCTTTTGTGATTTTCTGAACCTCTGTTTGATTTACTATGCATAAGTAATTTTTTTTTATTTAGCACCGCATCTTACTAACCGTTCGGGTTATACGCTTAAGTACTATTTACGCTAATGGGTTAGGACTTGAGAATGTTGAATTTAGAGGGAGTGAACCCGCATTTGCGTGGAGGGAGAGTGGTAAACCATTTAGGAAAAACCTCCCCCCAGTTCACCCGACCGAGATTAGAACCTCGATCTCCCCGTCGTCGGAAGTCAAGCTCAACACGACTAGCGCGTTAGCCAACTAAGACACCGAGGCGGGTCCGTATGTAATTAATAAGAACGCGAAATAAAGGGCCTTTTAAAAGATAGAAACATATTTTTCACGGTCAGCATTGATAATATTTTACTATTATTGTACTATTATTGTTACGGGTCACGAGTCATGACCGAATCACAGGGTTTTAAGGACGTTATCTTACCTGAGACGTCACTTCAGCAAAAGATAGGATTCCCCATGTTTATGAAATTACGATTTATTCTGTGAGATTTAAAGATATAACGTTGAAACAAAACCCATAAATTCTTAAATAATTCTGAACATAGTCTTCTACAATGTTACAAAATTATTATTTTTATCTAGGTTTTTTGTAAATATACTTTTTTATAAATCATCTACAACTCAGGTTATTTGATTTAGTCACGAAAATGGCCTGCAGGAGTTTTCCTGCCTGAATGTGAATTAAAAAAAGTCCGTGGTAGCATATGTCTATTTAGAATAGAAAACAAGAAAAATGTAGCTTTAAAAAGTAAGTCAAGGTTTTATAGAAGCAAATACAAGAGTCTTTGCAGGATGAACAGTTAATTTTCTTCCCTCTCTTTCTATTTCGTACATTATTGTCTAAGTGTCATAGCGCTTAATGTGCTCAGGTGCGTCAAGTTAAGATGCAACCCACTTCGCAAAATAACTTCGAAATCTCCAAGTAGGCGACGTTATTAAGTAAGTCACAGCGTAAATTCACAGGTTTGTGTGATGTTTCTGTAAAAGTGTAGTCTATATTGTTTCATCTATGCCTTTTGGCGGAGTGTTTCTGCAACAATATATATTATTTCGTACCACAAATCTTATCTGTTGTTAACAAATGTTTCTATTTTAGGATGAAAGAGGGAGAAATTATGTGCGTGCACCGTACCCTTTTTTTTATGATATTTGGAACCCTCGGCCTATTATTCACAGACTAACGTAAATTATATATATTTATATATTATGGCTTCCTGAGCTAATTCCATCCAGTCTACCTCATTACGCTCTATTTATTTTAGGTACATACAAATAGGTGACGTACTTTTGTAAGTGCGGCAATCAGCTGTAATGTTCCTAAAGCCATAAAGTAAGATTTTGACTTCACTATTGAAAATTTGTAAACATTGAAATGATAGTCCTTAAAATAAATAAATCTGATCTTCAAGTCTCATTTTTGATAGATATTATGAATAATTTTTTTTAATAATAATAATATATCCGTATTTTCTAAAAATTTACTTCCTACCAAAATCCTTATATAGATTAATTAGTGTGGAGTGATTTGAAAATCGAAAATAAAAAATAAAAAAAGGATGAGGTTAAATTTTAAGGTGCTATTGGCTATACCAACATTTGCATGTCATAAAAATAAAATACAATTATGGGGGTGATGGGTGGGATGGATCGCGGGGTTGAAATAAAATCTTAAGTATGGTCAGTGATTATCTAACTTCAGACTTGACAAGTCAGAATCGGGAGTGCTAACCTCTCTCCTAGTGCTGATAGCCCTTAAAAAAAATTCACGTCTTACTACCTATTCGGGCTATACGCTTATATACTAATGACGCTAATATGTTAGGGACGAGGAAGGTTGAATTTGGAGGAAGTTTATCCGCATTTTCTTGGAGAGAGAGTGAGAGAAAGTGGGAAACCGTTTAGGGAAAAACCACCCCTCAGTACACCTGAGCGGGATCGAACCACGACCTTCCCGTCATCGTCCTTCTAGTCTATTACGGGAGTAATGCCTCAGACCATGCGGACACCGAAACGGGTCCATGATAGTCCTCTCTGCCAGTAAGCCAGGAGTGATTTATTTTTAAATTTTGAAAAACCTGCAGCCTGATAGAAAAAAAAAGATAAAACGTAGTCGAATAAAAGCCGTAATTAATGTTTATTATTTATTTGTGTGATTCTTCCAACGTTTTCCGTTACAATCCTGACTTAGGTCACCGCGTAGCTCCGGGAACGTATATAAGCTGTAGTAACGTGTGGTGACGTTAACTCATTGATAAATAATAACAACAATACCCTAATTGCATTCCTCCCTGTGTCTGACCGGTCCGATAAATCGATAAGGAGTTTTATTGGACCGCGTCAGCCTGCATGTGCACTAAACTGGCAGGAAACTATAATATGTCCGGCCTGCTTCACTGTTCATTCATGTCCGTTAGAGGAAAGGCATTAAAAGTAAATATTTTAAAAAAAATCTTAGGCCTTAAAATAAAATTTTGAAATGGCAAATATGGAGACCTATCCTACAGTAAAATATCATCATCATCATCATGAACTGTTTCCAACCTGTGGCCGGGTCAGTTTAGTAAAATGCCTCCATCTTTTTCTATCCTCCCACCGTTTTCCTTCCTTTAATTGCTTTTATTCTTCTCCTTTCACTTGCATACTTTCTGTTATCTGCTGCTCCCATATTTTTCTTAGCCTCCCTTGCGGTATTTTTCCTATATACCTCGTTTTCATCATTTTCTTTTCCGTCCTCACTACATGACCATACCATCTCAGTCTTGCTTCCTCTATTATCTCATGTACTCCCTATACCCCCATTCTTTCCCGGATAACTTCATTCCTAATCTTGTTTCTCCTCGTGACAGCTAACATGCTCCTCACAAACTTCATTCTCATGGCCTCCACTTTCCTTGCCTCGCTTACATTCAATGTTCAGTAAAATATACTTTAACATAATTATTATTCATGTAGGATAAAAGGACTTATGTGTTTTTTTTCAGTTTTTATGACAAAAATATATTTTGCCAAAAATTAATTAACTATTGCTTCACTGTCAGAATATCCTACAAGCACATTGCGTAATTTGCCCATTACTCTTTATCTTCGTTTAACAAGTTTCTGGTCGAATGCTACTACACTCGTAGCAAATATTCTAACGGTTGAGATTAATATGTGTGTCTTACTGTAATAGTATTTTATTTATTTGGAAAAAAAATATGCAAAAATTTGGATCTCAACTTTTCCTCACCCTTAGTGAAGACTAATTTTTTTTAATTCAAATTTTTTTTTAATGTGACTAATGATTTTGTTTAAAAAGTGTATCTAAGGAGTGTTTAAAATGATAACTAAAACAATATATTTGTTTTTGGAGGGAAAACTCATTTAAGAACGCTTTATCTATAGCCAAGTTTTTAAAATTTTGTTTCAAATTCTAGACAATTATGTGAGAAATAATGTACGTACCATTTATTATTATGTCGTTTTCGAAGCCCCAGTAAACTTAAAGGTCTATATTAAGTTATCACTTCTCGTCTCTCTTACCTACCATTCCCCCAACAAATATATCACGATATAGCTGCTTCCAGATTGCCATGATCGAATAAAACTCGAATATGAAATATATATTTTTTAAATTTAATACTAGAGAGCAGCTCATCACTTGCGAGCAAGGGATTTAAAAGATTGACTTTTGTCCAATCGCTTTATTGACAGCTAGTTTTATATGTGCGACAGTACTACTGTTGAAATCTCTTTAGAATCGTCACGTTTGAGTTTATTCCTGAATATTATACAATACGTTCAACATTCCAGCTCTCCAGCTTTTGTATGACAAAGGAAATATTTTTATTATGCATATAGATCTACACTATTGAATATGGTGTTTTAAATATTACATTTTTTATAGTATACGTTTTCAATAGCTATCAAACAATATAAAGAGCTTGGATATATGCCAAGGCACCTTTTATAAAAATGAAATGAAATGTGCATGGCATTATTTAATCAATTCTTTTCAATGCATCTAACACAAGGGTTATTATTTTACTAACGAGTTAACTTAAGGGATAGGAGTAGGAAGGGTATCTTAGAGAAAATGCATTCATATTAGCGTGGGGAGAGAATATAAAAACTGCAACTATAATCACCTATGGAGGGAAAAAAACCAATGCACTCGTCTGAAATTAAATTAATTTCCACTTCTGATGTGTCCAAGTGGAATGGGAGTTTAACGTCTTAGACACCTGAGCCAAAATGAATCTTATAAAAATAATAATGGTGGTACTTATATTTTTTAATGTGTTACAATGTAAACCTTTTAGCATTTATCAGTTATCAGAGTTATAAAGTATTCCCAAACATCCTTAAGGTTTGATATTTATCCAACTAGATTATACATTTCTAAAAACTTTATTTTTTCAAATATAAATACACACTTTAGCATTTAAATTTCAGATAATGACTTATTTATTTGCATAAATATGCGGTTTTCTCCAAATCAACTAGAGGTGAATGAATAATGCAACAAAATGTGGAGCTACAAAGTTTTCAAAAAAAACTTTTCATTTAATCCCTCTTTGTATTAATTCAGAAGGTTGTGCAAGCTCTTACGAGAAAAACAAGTTTCAAGAGAAAATAAACCTGAGGCTAAGAATAAGCAAGTGTATTTCAACTGACACCTACTGAATTTAAGTTAATAAGTGTATGAACTTTCATTAATAAGGTAGTTAGTGTGAAATTTCTTCCAGAATATTATTATCTGTTAATGTGTATTCCATGAATAAATTTGTACAGTCCAATTGGTAAAAAAAAAAGAGCCCTTTAAGAAATGTAGTAATAATTTTTGGGGATAAAATTGATAATATTCACTATTTTACTTTACTTTACATCCATTTCTGTTTCCAGACTATGGTTTGAGTAAGTTTTTTTTTATTCAAACCATATATTTTTCACTACTGGCATGCTAGGCCTGTCATAGAGACATATGCCTTATAATTTAACTTAATACTAGGACAGGCATAACATCCAGTCCCCAGCCGTAAATGTATCACTATGAAAGGGTAGACTAACATTTGCCCAATGATAAATTTTCGGCCATGTCGGGAATCGAACCCGGGACTCTTTGCCCAGTAGACAGACATGCCATCAACTGAGATAAGGTTTTGATTCTATTTACTATTGTTATTTTATAAGTATTCATAATACCTATCAAAAGTGAGAACTGCAGATCACACGAGCTGACTTATGAATATGTGAAAATAGATCTACTAACTTTTCTAGCTGCCATATAATGAATGTTCTTACTATGAAAATTAGACAGTAGCAGTCATTTATGAATCAAAAGCGTTAGTGAATAATGTTTAAAGATTTTTTAATTTTTTGTTAAAGTTTGATTACAAAATAATTGAACGTTATAGGGATTACAAAATAAAATGCTGATATTTTTTTAATTTCTTTGTGCCAAACAATTAGTTGGATTTAAATGTAAAACATTCATGACAGTAATATATCAATAATTTACCTTCTTTTTTGAAAAGTATAAGACAGAGAATGTATTTGATAGAACATAGGTCATGTTTAGCTAACTTATTTGAGAATTCTTGACGGAAATATATATATATATTTAAAGCTTTGGCCCCTCTTCTTTCTATTGTTTGCATATCGCCTGCTGGCGTAAATATTGGTAATAGCTCGCATTATTGAGAACCCTAACTAATCGTCTAAACAGGTTTACTCTTAACATGTAGGCCAGGCTTAAAATCCCAACCGTAGAAATTGAGTTTTTGTTTCTCTCAAATTGTTTTCTAACTCTCACTTTATGAAAATGCAAATAAATTTCTTATCAACCATACCTTTATCATCCCTACCTTATTGATGCAATTAAATACATACATACCGGACGGGTAGTTGGACGCTGTGTAATTCTTTTAGCTGTTTTTTTTTTAGTAATATTTGTAATGTTTCATTTTTCCTATTTTTTTCTATTTTTTCGAATGGTTACAAAAACTGGCCACGAGTGTAATTTACGTGACACTTCCTATATCATTCTTCGCTATCTGATTTAGTTAGTAAATAATAACGAGGAAACGTCACTACTTGCTGGAAACGAGAGAAATTTGTCATTAAAACAACAATCTAAATTATTCATATTCCCATACACATAGGGAATTTATCACTTTCCTCTTTTGCTTGTAAAGAATTGAGAGGGTTGGGGCAAAATAACGATAACCGTCATTTTATGAAAATATAAATGGCACCGCACAGACTTTCTCTCGTTTTTATATTAAATTAGGCGTTTACTAATATCTCGTAAGATATGTGAAACGAAATAGTAGGTGTATACATTATTGTCGAAACACTACATCAAATGAAATAGTATATACAGTTACTGGCTTATTCCATGGCTAATGGCATTAGGAACTA
This sequence comes from Timema bartmani, assembly GCA_902151455.1. Classification (NCBI taxonomy): domain Eukaryota; kingdom Metazoa; phylum Arthropoda; class Insecta; order Phasmatodea; family Timematidae; genus Timema; species Timema bartmani. The sequence goes on from CABFWB010000523.1 coordinate 276,907, forward strand.
GGAACACTAGTACAGAAAATTTGAGAAATGAGAAACATTTTTGTCCACTAAATAAAATTCATTAACAAATACCTGAATTTAAAAGTATATATTTTTGATTATAGCTCAGAAACTGTGGGTTTTATAAAAATGTATTTCAAATAAAAGATTTGTATCTTTAATAGTACTACTACTTTACAATGATAAGATATTTCGTATATAAAATGGTTACCAATAAATGATGAAAGTACCCTCGAAACCATTTTCATGAGAAAATGATTGTTTCCATATTGTTTAAATTAATAAATAGTGTCTAGATATATCATTTAATCAAAATCATTAGAGCGAATTTCGAGAAAATTGATTTTTCCTCTTTTTTTCCTTCATTAAACTACCCTTAATTTTAGGGTTGGACATATAATTCCAAAAATACCTCAGGAGGACCTTATGGAACACCCCAGGTACCAAGATGTAGCCCAGTCTGTAAAATAATTTCTGCTCTACCCCGAGGTGCAGGAATACAGATGGCATCACGAAAACGAAATTTATCAAAATCTTGATTTCGAAATTTTTTAGGATCACAATACTTTCTCTCCGAGGTGTTGAGGGAGAGTAAAGATTGTTAGCTCGGATTTCTGGTAGCTTACCTCAAGAACTACCAGTGGTTTCTACAGTCAGTCGATATTATGAGGATAGCTAATATCAACGAATATTGTATTTATTTTTTATAGCTAGATTTACAGATTTTATAGACGTTTAAATAGTGAACATATCCCATATAGATAAATGAGGGTTATCATATTTTTGCTCCGACCTCCTCAAATTTTGAACACGTGTGTACAGTGGCAGCTTGTGCGTGGAGTGATCTAATAGCGTGTTCACCTTGTTCACTGCTTCACGAAAATTGTACACGATTTTATCCGCTTATTTTTTTTTTTAGCCTTTCATTTCTAGATTTTGATAGTTTGGATAGTAGTGTTAAAATCATACTGTCGTAGACAAGCTTAACCTCTTGTTATAATACTTACTTTCTATATGCCACTGGGAACTTGAAAGTTCATTGCCACACTTAATAAAAGTACTACGCCACCTATCCCTATCTTGAGCTAGTTCTATCCAGTCCACCTCATTACACCCTATCTCTATCTTGCGCTAGCTCTATCCAGTCCACCTCATTACAACCTATACTTATCTTGAGCTAGCTCTATACAGTCTACCTCATTACAACTATTTCTATCTTGAGCTAATTATATCCAGTCCACCTCATTACAACCTATATTTATCTTGAGCTAGTTCCATCCAGTCCCCTCATTATAACCTAGCTCTATCATAAGCTTGTTCCAGGCCACCTCATTAAACCCTATCTTTATCTTGAGCTAATCATATCGTCCACATCATTACAACTTATCTTTACCTTGAGCTAATTCTATCCAATCCCCTCATTACAACCTAGCTCTATCTTGAGTTGTTATATCCAGTCCACCTCATTACACCCTATCTCTATCTTGATATAATTCTATCCAGTCCACCTCGTTACACCTTATCTCTATCTTGAGATAGTTCTATCCAGTCAACCTTTATACACCCTATCCTTATCTTGAGTTGTTATATCCAGTCTACTTCATTACACCCTATCCCTATCTCAAGCTAGATATATCCAGTCTATCTAATTACACCCGATATATTTCAGGTACAATCTAATTTTATCCTCTCATCTACGTCTAGGTATTTCCAATGGTCTCTTTCCATTGAATTTGCCAGTCAGTAACCTGAACAAGGTTCTAGAATCTCCCATTCACGCTGCATGTCCTGGTCACCATAATCTACGACACTTAACTATCCTAACAATATCTTGTGATGAATACAAGGTATGTAACTCGTCCTCCACTCCCCAGTGTGTTTATTCTGGGTTTTTGGACCAAATATCTTCATAAGCAGCTTTTTTTCGATCACCCTAAATTTATTTTGTCATACAAGGTAAGAGATCAACCTTAGAGAATAACCAGTGAATTTTTTTTATTATCTTTTGAGTTTTACATTCCTTGAAAGCAGGCGAGATGACAACAACTTACAGACTGGCTAATAACATTCATTTCTCGACTGTATTATTTTCCAAGTGCGAGTTAAAATAATTGTTCCTAAATATGTATACTCATTAACTATAACAGATGATATGTTGTTCGAAGTAATCTATAAATAATTATCGTCCTCAATCTGTGTCCTTTTTGTGATCATATAGAGAGAGTATAGACTTCTTGGTCTTTTCAGCTTTCACTTCCTCACTATCTTCAGTAAAATGTCTACATTTCCTGCAACAGCTTCAAAGCCCAAATATGTGCGTATCCCAATAGCTGCAGTATAGACATACAAAGAAAATCATACAAACCTAATATTTTGCACATTTGTTTAATTTATGCTAAATAATGGATTTCACCCTAACCTTTAAATATATCAAAACAATTTTAGCAGGGTGTCATGTTTGGTTTATGCCTCTTCACTGATCACCGGCGAAGTCTTGTATTGATTTTAAAAACATCAGCTTCAAGCAAGGGAAAACAAGAATTCTATAGTTAGGGATCAGCTTCAGTGTCCGCATGGTCTAAGGCGTCACTCTTGCAGTAGACTGGATTGACGAGGACGGGGAGATTGGTTCGAATCTTGGTCGGGTGTACTGAAGTTGGATTTCCCTGAAAGGTTTTCCACTCGCCTTTTACGTAAAAGTGGGTACATTTAATGTAAATATAACCTTCCTCATCCCTAAAACCACTAGCGTAATTATTTCATATGCGTTAAACCGAACGGGTAGTAAGACGCGGCGCTAAAAGAAACACACAAAAACACGAACATGAGACATGTTGTTCCATGTGTTTTACGTCGTCAATTTTCTTATTAGAATGCTGTATGTAATAACATAATTAATCACAGCTTGTGAAGTTGTGGAATGCCAGGCCTCCACCGTGGTTCGGATCCCACATTAAACTGTAGGTCCTCCATTTCACCTCACAATCATCCTACCATTACACATTAGCGTTAGTGTGTACAACCCGAACGGTTAGTAAGACGCGGTAATGATAATAATAGTAATAATGTAATAACATGCATTAAATTGTATACAAAGGTCATCCTTATACTACATCTAACTGTCCTTGGTGGATTCCTGCTAAGACACAATGAATAAATAATCCCAAACTTGAAATAAAAGGTGATATGGGTTGCGTGTTTTTACTGAACAGGCCAACAACCACCGGTGAATTATTAACAAGACAATAGGGAACCGCGACTTGTTCTGTTGATAACAAGCCACAAGGAAGGGAAGGTCAGGGGGACATTGACTGATAATCAAGGTCGTTGACGAGAATGCTATTGGAATAAGGGCAGGATTAAGGACGTGCAGAAATCGTCAGCTATATATGAGCTATCAATTAATATCATGAGCTATCAGATAACGCAGCCACCTTCGACTCGGGAGGCGCTTTATACTGCCAACTATACAAGACAATTATTGTTAAGAATGCGTGTATCATGACGTATGAAATAGCTAAGCTATTATCTTTGCTAGTTACAGTTATAGCCGCATATGAATATAATATTCATTAAATTGAAAAGTGACACCTAGACACGTGAATCGAATACGGGACCTTTGGCTTAGTACGCCAATGCTCTAACCACCACTAAGCTATCCTAGAGTCGATTTTAATGTTCAGGTGTCATTTTTCAATTTAAAGAATATGATGTTTAGATGCGGTTATAACCACAAATAACAAATATAATATATTGGCTATTTTAATCCATAATTATATATTTAAGTATGTTTTGATAGTAATTTTAATGTAAAGGTTCGTAAAAAAATACCTCTCGCTAAATTTTTATGTCTTTAGGAATATGGAACTATTTTGAACAAAATACTAAATAAACACGCTAAGATATAGGTAGGCTAGTTAATCCACGTGCGAATGGCTAAAATTAATTTATATTAAAACATGAAGTAAACCTCAATGGTATTTGTGTCGATGGTTTGTTGAATTATTCACAGGTGGCAAGAGCTTTGCCATGTCCTGGAACTAACTGGTTGACAAGGTCACGGGTCAATAACAAATATAGAACGGGAGGCCGGAAGAAAAACTTTCCAGGGCCGATATTGTTAGGTGACACCAGTTGATTGGTTCTAACCTGTAACGATGCAGACCACATTTCGAATGTTTCGTTTTAGAAAAGCAATTATTGACATGTATCATGTAGCGTAAAGTGAATTAATTTACATATTTACTTCCATTCATAGTTACAAACCATTTAATATAAAGGGTGTAAAAGAGGGTGCTGTGGACTGTGGACGTTCGCCGAAAATAGAGAACATAATATGCTTGAGTAGTGCAGCAATTCACACTCTGTATTTTGACCCATGATGCATTGCAACGCTAACTTAATACAGCTGATTATCAACATATTTTATTTTCTAGTGTATAAACATTTATTTTAGATCATTCTCCCGATGGATGTTTTCAAATTATAAAGCTGTGTCGTGGCACAATCCAATACATCGATAAACACGCTTTACATTAACGGGTTATTTCAAATCTCCTCACAACAGCCAACGAAGCTGTCTTCTTGCTGCTAGCTCTACAGCGCAAGCATTTTCATATGCAAATGCGCACTGATTTGAGATGGTTGGTTTTGGGATTTGATTGGTTCTCCTGTGCCGAAGATCTCAGGCAGAGCGAATAAAGTAGAGATGAGTTGAACTTTAGCAGAACAGTTCGCGCCGATAAGGCGGAAATCTTGTGATTGGCTTAGAGCTTGTCACGTGACTACGTTTCTGAAAAAAAATGTGTACACTGTAGTTGAATAAAAATGTGTTGAGTACCGGTGGGCCATAAATATCTTGTGGTCTGGAATTTTCCCAACCCAGGACTGTAAAGAATGATGGCGACAGTAGCGCTAATAGTGAGAGCGACAGACAAATAAACTACATTTTAATGGGGGGTAGCCCAAATGTCATGTTATCTGGATAAGTTGTGAGGACGGTACCGAAATACAGCGAATATTAAAACCAACCCAAAATTTGGTATAGTCAATCTTAACTGCGAAATTGCACTAAACGTGGTAACTTTAAAAGATGTAAATAATAAATAGTATTAATTATTTACATTATATATTATAGAGTAGGCAACGTTGACAAAAGGTCACAATATTAATAACCCAAATGTCAAAGGTAGAATCGGCATAGCACACCTATTGACGCATGAATACGTTAAAAAAAACGTCTAGTAGCTTAAGAACAATCCTAACCGAGTCAATAAATGGAGAAAAGACTACACTTTAATGATTTAGTCCGCCTTTTTCCAACACTCTAATATTGTAGTAATTTTTCTGAATAATCTTTTCAACCCCTACCACAATTTTTTTTAGGGAGATACTTTTACCCTCCTCGATGGCTTCGTGGGGTCTAACGCGCTACTCTCACGATTGACTAGACTGCCGATGATGGGGAGATCAAGGATCGAATCTCGGTTGGGTGAACTAAGGGTGGTTTTCCCAAAATTATTTTTTTACACCTCCACGCAAATAAAGGTACACTTCCTTTAAATATGGCCTTTATAATCCCTATAATTACTAGCGTAATTGGTACATTGCGTAATTGGTATATTAGCGTATAACCCGAACGGGTAGTAATAAGCGATGCTAATATATATATATATTCAAGGTGTGCAGCATTGCACGGCTAACGTAAAGAGTTGCTTGCAATTTATGTCCCTATTTTTGGTTGGATAAACAGTACCTGCTATCTACTTAAGTTAATATAACAATTTTAATATATTCATACGTCAAGTTATGTTATCTGCAACTGTCACTTTTGATAGATATGATCAATACCTATAAAATAACACTAATAATAAAGTAAAATGTTATCAATGTTGGCCACAAAGAAATATGTTTGTATTTTCTAAACTGTTCTTCCAACCAAAATTAGGATATACATAACATTTACGATGAAAGAGTACAATCTTAACTTGATGGGTTCCACTATGGCCTTATCCTATATGCTACGTCATAGTGGAGACAAGCAAGGTAAGCTTCATACCTTTCAGGATAAACGAAGTGCAAGGCCGTAGTCAGGGGGGGGGGTTGGGGGTTCAAACCCCCCCCTGAAATTTAATGAACAAAAAAGAATATGGCTTTATTCATGGTTCAAACAATATCAAAATTAAGTCACAAGTACAAATTAG
>CABFWB010000524.1:0-31563 GCA_902151455.1 Timema bartmani
CGATTTTCCCGGACGGTAGACACCCTGTCCATACCAAAAAAATCAAAGTTATGATTAAATTAAGTTTTAAATTAGTTTTTCATGTAGCCTATGTAGATAGGCTAATCTTACTTTGAAATTAATCAATATTTGGTGTAGATTGTATGTTCATTAATAAAATTTAAATGTGTTGGAAAATGACACTTAGGTAGGCCTACTATTATAGTGCCAATGCTATAATCTGGTATTTTGTGCCCAAACATAGATCATACCTTCCCTGCATCATTAATTTAAAGATAAGTAGGCCCAAATAAACTTGATATTCACAAAGTGGGTAGAGAAAGTTAAGGGTTCCTCGTGAGAACATATTTTTTTCCCAAAAAATGTTACTTTGTAGCGTTATTTATTCCATAAGGCATAAAAAAAGTATTAGTCACCCACTAAAATATTTTGATTGGTTGATTAAATAATTGATTAAAAATGTCTATCAGTATATACACATGACAATTTTTCATGGAAATTACTATAGTAGGGCCTATACTCTAAATGTATTATTCCATCCATAATTTATTTTAAATGAATTTTAATAGATTTTGAGGTTAATGTTGGTTGATTTTTTCGGAAGGTTAGGTTAAGCTTATTTCACTATGCTTATTTAAAAAAATCATAAACACATAAAATATTATGTTTATCTAATCTAGACTTTATTCCCCTTATCAAACACAGATTGTAGATCTTTAAGTGAATTAACAAATTAATCAAACTTTCACACATAGCTTTATCTAATCCTCTTACAAAAACTCAAGTAACCATGAAAAAAAAAGTCGCTACAGAATTGCCAACTTTAATACACTAAAAACCTACATTTAATCATAATTATTAGATACAAATAATCTTTTGTGTGTTTGTAAATAAAATCAGACAAGCTTAACCAAACCTTCTAAAAAAATTAATCAACCCAGCTTTTTTTAGCACCACGTCTTACTATCCATTTGGGTTATACCCTATCAATCCAGCTTAACCTAACCTTCCAAGTCTATTAAAATTCAACTAAATGATTTCGGATGGATTAATACATTTAAAGATTAGTTATTTAAATGCAAAATTGTCATATCATGTGTATTCTGAGACATTTAAATTACCTAATTATTTAACAAACCAATCAAAATATTTTAATGTGTGCCACTTTTTGTGTCTTATGTAATAAATAATACCTCAAGTTTAGATTTTTTTTTCATCAGGAATGATAAGCGTTCTCTAACCTACAAAGTTAAATAATGCCATAAGATAGACAATCATTACAAATTTAAGGTTAGAATGTTAGCTACACGAAAGTGTTATATTATAGATTAGAGAGACTGGGAAGAGCTTAGTTTTTAAAAAAATTTACTTCTTTTGAGCATATATTTCGATTTTTTACACTGGAAGAATCCCTCTAAAACCACAATAATTAACCCTACCCACCTAAAACTCTATTCAATGTTTCCTTCATACCAATATAAATAGAACCCTACTCAACTAAAACTCTATTCAATGTTTCCTTCTACCAATATAAATAGTATTGTATGAATGTGCTCTTAACTATCAGTGAAAAAACTTATTAAGTATGGAAGTTTTAAAAAAATTCAAACTATTTCCGAAGCCAAAAAGTACTAAAAAATAAAACTCCTATATTAAACCTTGCTTAACCTTTCTAGTGACCAATAGGCTAGCTAAGAAAAAAGTAATTTTTTCTTTTTTCGCACCGCCTTTTACTAACCAGTCGGCTTAGACTTTATTAACTATCCATACCATCCAATTCCAACTTTAGCAGTATTTCCTAGAGGCATCGTAGTGTAACATAACAGATTTTGGGACAGCCGAATTCTAACATTATTTATTTCCAATAGAACACACTGCAAATGAACAGTAGATCAAATTCAGAAAATTACTCCATTTCCATGCAAAGCCAAAGCGTTGGGTTACGTCACATTCACAATCACAGATGACCGGCAACTCATGCGCACATGCGCATAATTTAACAATGAATACAATGACTAAACCGATTTATTTTTTATTGGTCTAACCGGGAGAAATTTTATTTTCATATAAAGAGAATTCTGCATTATTTTAAGGTAAAATTTTCCACCTACAGAAATCATGTCTTATTTCATTTTTAAATCAACATTATTACATGAAAATTGTATTGCAAGTAAATTTCCCTTTATTTAGTATGTATCATGAGGTTTAATCAGAGGCCACTGGTTTAATAGTTATGAATATAATAGTAAGTTTGGTCACTAAGCGCTGTTGTCGACAAGGTATCAAGCTTTAGTACTAATTTTTTTTTTCACCTCGACTTACTAACTGTTTAAACTATCTGCGTCCTCCCCCCCCCCCCACCCCTTTTGGGTCGGATATGAGTAAGGCATAATTTGAAGTAGACCAATCTGCATTTGCATTTAGAGAAAGTGAGTAACCATTCAAAATTAAACATCGTCAGTACACATGCCCAGGACTCAAACCCCTAGATCTCCGTCACTGGTAATCCAACATATTGCGAGAATGACGCGTTAGACTATATTACCACCAATGCGGACAAAACATAACTTGATTGAAACCATAATCATTTTTAAAACTTTCTCTTTTATGCTTAGAACTAATGGTGCGTGTGACAGTCCCACATCACGATAAATAAATGAACATTAACTAAATTTTAGTGCAGCAGTTGGCCAATCAAGAATTTTAAACAACATATTTGTAAGCTTGCAATAAATTAAATAGGTGTTTACCTGTTATCTAATATCGTTTAATTTTCCTGATTAGTTATATCGTGTGACAAACAAGTGCTCAAAATCGTGTGGTAAGGTAAAGACTGCAAAGAGAAACTATTTTATCAGTTTTCGATGAATATGTAAGAAGATAATGTTTACAACTCTACACAATGAAATAAAACAATAATAATAATAATAATACATTACAGGTGAACTTTTCATTCATATATAGAAGGTATATAACAGGTATCTGTATACAGCCGGTAAAACGCAAATATCTAGCGCCGTGGTGGCAGGGCTGCAAACTAATGTGTTTGAAAGGCTTAGCCCAATATGAATCTTGGCGCAAAAGTGTATTATGTACGTAAAAATTGGTTTTATTACCGATTGTGCAAACTTTCTCACGTTTTTATTGAAGGCTTTTGGGGCGCCATTGATTTAGTAAAAAATACGATCTTAACACTGTGTTATTGAACATTGATAATCTTAAAACGATATTATCTTGATCCCAGAATGATCCAATGCCATGATGTACCGTACATCCTATTTAAAATTATACAAACAAATATTTAAATTAGCATCTGTAGATTATATTTCTATTTTAAAACATTCAATAGCTTATATTCATATTTTTGTACATTTAAATATATCCTAAATATGGTAAGAGCAAAAGATAGATTTTTTTTAATAGTTCTAGAAAATAGAGTACGAGATTTCTTTGTTTTAGCGTCAATAGCTTTGATATTACATATGTTTGAAACTAAAGAAGGAATATTACATTTTTCATTTTGTTATTCAGAAGTATATCTGATATGATATTCATGACAATAATAAAAGCGGAACCAGATAAAAATCTAATCTGATTAAATATTACAGACAAAACTTAAATTTATTTGAATTTAAGTTTCAAAATAAACGGTTTAATTAACGCTGTTTTTTGAACGAACCCTTTATTAAAGTATTTTTAGAGACAGTATTTGGTAGGGAAAATAGGTTAGGTCATTTTCTATCAATAAAAGACAATCGATTTAAATTAGACTTTATACACTTCGTTTCATTATAAGCTAAGGTATTTTTATTATAAATTGTGCACTGTAATCTATACACTTTACACTATTAGCTATGCGTTATGCATGAATATAAACCCAGGCTTGGCAGTATCAGGAGTTAATTTGATGACAAAAATAAAAATCGCATTTCTTTTTATCTTACCTATTCACTCATGTCCATAAACGGATTTTTTTTAAAATTGGCCTGTTTCTGAAGCTCCGGAACAATAATTATATAGACCGGGTGCGTGTGAGAAAAGGCCAAAGAGTATCTTAAGGGGGTCTGGGAGAACGTCCCCCTGAACATGTGTGTATGCTGTTTGCCTCTATAAGCTACTTTTCAATGGTTCAGGCCAATTTTCGGAGGAAGAACCTTTCTTATCTGACGGATAGAAAAGTGACTAGACCTAATATTATGTTTTCATACGCCAAGTCATGTTATCTGTAGCTGTCACTTTTGAGAGATATTTTTAACAACTATAAAATAACATTAATAATTATAGTAAAATCACTGTTGACTACTTTAATTTAAATCTTCCAAAAGTTTCTTTCTGCCATAATCCCACTATATATGCACATAGCCATATTTTTTACAGTCAACAATAATATTATTTTACTATATTATTATTGTTAGTTGTTTTTTTGCTTGAGCTAGTTTTATTAAATATTTTAACTAAATATATTGTTAGAATAGAAATAATGAATAATGATATCTAAACTATCAATTAGGGAAATGAAGATGTAGGTCAAGGACAAACAAGCCAAAAGAGATTAGAGCAAAATTATGCATCTTCATAGTAAAAATTGATTAATTTTGGTTAATTCCGTGGTTTTTGCGAGGTTTGAAATCAAATAGTTGATGGTACAACTGAAAATATCTACACACATTTGTTTTAGAGTATCGACCGAGCCACGACGGTTCCGGCATATTTGTTGCAGACATTAGCTCGCGGAGTATTTGATGTCCAAAGAGTAGTATTATTATTTTGTGAGTGGCATGTTCCACTGGATCAGGTCTAGTTTCTATTTCTGACAATGGAACAAGACCTTGGATCCCGTATCTTCCCCTCATGGTCGTGCCTGACTTGTTTAGAAAGTGAAAACGTCCAGTATATTTACCACCCCGTGCTAACAGCGCTAACAAAACACTTCTTGAGCGGTTAATATCTCTGTGACGTAACAGCAGCTACGAAAGTATCAGCGTTCAAAATCAACCAGCTGGTTTGGAATCTTCGTCCAGCGAGAGCTTTCTTTACCGGGCCAATCAATGCCCGGGTTTAGAGATTGTCGATTGTTTGATATAACGTGATTTACAAAGGGATTAAGGTGGAAGGGAGCGTGATTTAAGTTTCTTAATGTTCAGGTTTTATAGCAAAAAGCATTTATTTTTGACCAAAATAAATAAAATAATGCTTCAGTAGATAGGCTTGGTTTATATTCGTAAATTTGAAAAATGACACCTGGTCACGGTCCTGACGTAGCGCGCCAATGCTCTACCGCTGAGCTAGCCAGTTCGATTCCCGTCTCAAGGTGTAATTTTTCAAATTTATGAATATAATATTTGATTCGGCTATATCCTTTACTCATATAGCATAGCAGTCTAAACTTGATGGATTACACTATGACCCTCATACCATACCAAAGAAGAATAATGCAAGGTAGACTTGCTAAAGTCCATTTGCCATTGGAATTGTTGTAACTGACTGGTAGCAAAAATTACCAGATCTACTCTCATGCATCAATTCACCAAACCATATGATCTACAAGACAATAATGTTGAATTGTTGTCACTCTTGTCAGTCAAAACTTTCACAACAAACAATATGGTTTTTAACTATGTTTTTCTTTTAATCGTTTCTACATTATTCGAACACAAACTTATGAAAATAACTGTTTGGATGTTTCTTTTTTGTGGAAGCGGTGTCTGTGGTTTACTTAAAAAATCTTTTCAAACGAGGGCCTCTTGAAGTCTGCGTTCTCTTTACAAATCAAGATGGCTAACCAGATGAAACAAAGACCGTTGATGACGTCATACAAATGATATTACGGTGTTTATGCGCATCCGCTTACAAGATAAAAACGTTTGATTTTGAAACTAATATTTTTTATGGCTCGTTCTCTAAGTTATTAAAATACATTTATTTATTTTGGTGATTAGTTATAAAAAAGATACAAGTGTACATATATTAGCGTATAGTATATAATATAGTAGTATATAGTTTAATATTTCACGCACTATAATATCTCCTGTGGCCACAAACACAAAATAAAAAGCATAATAGAATTATTATTTAAATATATATATTAAAAATTTAATGACTGTGGTAATATTTTTAAGATCACCAATTATTTTGCTTTATTCCATGAATAGTTTGGGTCACCCCCTTTTCTTTCTTCCCCAGAATACTTTAAACTATACAAAAAAAGAAAAAGACTAGTGTGAGCTTCTAATTAAACTAGGGTCCATCAGACCCCCTTTATTGTAGCCTCATTGCTTCCCTTTGTCCAGAATTGACCACACGCCACTGATCCACATTTAATTTAATTTGCTACTCAGAGGAATCCAAACAAGACTTTAAAATTTAATTTTAAAGTTTCTGTTCAGATGCCACTGTGCTTTTGAAAAATATTCGAGAAGTGTTGAGATTATTTAAAAAATTATGTCCAAACTAAACTAATCTTATGAAGTAATTTTATTTTAATACTGGCGGAATAGGTTTTTTGTTTTCAAACTCACATTCCCTTCCACTCCACCTCAAGCCATTTCTATAGAAACTAATTTTTTTTTCGCAAAGTTACAATAAAATGTCCTCAAATGCCCAAGAGTCTTGTATTGTATCTACTCCAATGTACAATCACCATAGGTGAAAATATATTTTGATTTTTAACTTTTAATTACATCGTAACATTAATATTAAAATAGTAAACTATAAAATATTCTATTGTAAAATCAAATTGTAGTAAACTTCAAGACATATTCTGTTCTCAATTCTTGCCCATTACAATGTGAAAAGGACATGTAAGACGTTAATATCTGTCCGTCCACTTTATAGCGTTATAACTAATGGATCTCAATCAAACTGGCTACTCATAAAAACACCTCCAAGGTGTTTATAATTATCCTTTTCAGGGACGTCCCTACAGTCCAACTTTGATAGGAAGAGCCTTATCTGGCATATAGAATATCTACTAGATATACTTTCACGCATTCATACGTTAAGTCACGTGAGCTGCAGAGGTCGCTTTTGATAGATACTATAAAATAGTAAACTGCTGTCAATTTTGGCATCATATAAGTGTTTGTATTTTCTAAAAGGCTATTCTTATGAAGTTTGGACTGTACACATAATATTCCTGTAGAAAATCATTATTGCATTAATATTTAACTGCAGTCAAAATTATTGGTCGAAAAGTGACCCAATTCCTTTCGAAATTATAAATTGTATCTTATTTAATTCAAATTCGGTATAATATGTTTTATATCTGTCAAAAAATCAATAATACAATATTTTGTGGCTGTTGTTCAATTTATTTGGTCGAAGGTGGGTCTACAGTATAAAAAACATTTAATGAAAATTAGGGGTGTTCGAGTACTCGAAAATTAAAAGAGTTGTATTAGCTTGTCGAACTAAACTGAACATTTTTTTACAAAACTCCAAAAATTTGAGCATTCGAAAGTTTCAATCTTTATCTCGAAAATTCCTAGTTTGACTAATTTTATTCAAGTTTAAGTTGTAATTTCATAGCAAAAAGAGTCCTTCAATATTTCATTTTGTCTAATTAAAAAAATTTGTACGATTATATTGAATTTATTTAATATTAGAATGGGTTTGATTGTGATTTAAAAAAATAATTCTATAAAAAATATATTATGTTTGTACTTATTTATGTTTTATCCGTGGATCTATTACATGAATTCAGCTTAAAATATTTCTTATACAAATAATGTTCTATATTATTCGAACTAAAAAAACGGGTTTTCGTTCACACTCAACTCAAAGTGAAAAATGTCTTCTCGCACACTACTAATAGCAATGTTTGACGCCTAATTAATATTACAAACATCAATCTACCATACATCCATACACATTATGTTGATCAGTAAAATCAAATAACAGTTTTTAGTGAGTATTTTTAGCGACTCGACTGTTAATGAATTTATCATTCACCCTTACTTCAGAATTTATATTGTATCTTTTAAAATAAAGCCGTTACAGATCGTATTTTGCCCTTACTTAGCTCCTATTATTTTCTACCGAAGTTTCCTCTCTCCTTTCGAAACATCGTGGAAACCTGAAAAATAATTACCACAGAATGAGACGGCTGTATAAATAATGTTAGTAAGCTACATATTTAAGTAAAATAACGGATTTTTTTTATAAAACATTTCTTATAGCCTTTTTTTTATAACTTGAAAAATAAACAAAATATTTCAAGAACATTTCTAGATACTTTGTGAATGAACGGGGAGGGGTGGCTTCAACCCCCTAATACCTCCTTTTTTGATATGCCCCTGTTCATATGCGTTCTAAAACACCGTAGTTTTTGATAGGTACTGTACTGCTATGTTTTCCGCATCGATCACTTCCACTTCGGTGGCCGTATGGTCTAAGGCGCTCCTCTTTCAATATACTAGACTGGTGATAGCGGGGAGATCGTGGTTTGATCTCAGTTGGTTGTACTGATTTTTTCCCCCTAAATGATTTCCCATTCTCTCTATCCACTCAAATGCCGGTACACTTCCTCTAAATTCAACCTCCTCAACCCTAATCCATTAGCATAGTAAGTACATAAGAGTATAACCCGAATGGGTGGTAAGACAAGGTCCTAACTAAAGTTCCCCCATTTCGTAACTAACAATCATTATTGTGTGTCACATGGGAGCTATGGCGGGCATGAGGCTTTCGTGAGATGCAGCAGGATTTTGGTAGGAAGAGCCCTTATAGAAAATACCAAACACTTTTTTTTGCGCCAAAATTAATAACATTTGAAAATATTATTGTATTATTTTCTAGGTATTTATGATATCTATCAACTTTTATATGCCAGAAAAGGTTCTTCCAATGAAGATTTGATTGTAGCTGCCCCCTGAGGTACTTTATTTCCTCAGTGGATTCTTGAACATATTGCATCAGTTGACCACTCGTACTCAGTATTTATTTGGAAGAGGAGGGGAAAGGTGGAGGGGAAACGGGGAGAGGAAGAGTTCCCCAACAGAAGCGCCAAGAATTTTTGTTAACGTTGAATCACTTTTGAAACAATTTAAGGTGTTTTTGTTTGAACATAGTTGGGGCAGTTGACATCATAGTTTTGTGAGATGTACTATTATGCACTGCTAGCCTAGATATTAAGGAGGAATACAAAAATACACTATCAATAATACTTTCGGGAGTAATTTGAACCTAAGACCCCTTGGTAAGGTTCTCATTGATTATCAATCACCCGCTTCGGTGGCCACATGGTCTAGGGCGTCAATATCACAATAAACTAGACTGCTAATGTTGGGGAGATCAGATTTCGAATCCTGGTAAGGGTATTCTGTGGATGGTTTTTCCTAAATTGTTTCCCACTCTCCTTCCACGCAAATGCAGGTATATTACCTCTAAAATTCTTCCTTCCTCATTCCAACCTCGTTAGAGTAATTATCATGTATGCGTATAGCCTGAACAGGTAATAAGACGAGGCGATAAATAATAATAATAATAAATATATAATGTATAATTCTAGTGCTTAATACACGGAATAAAATTTGATCCCAGCACATGTCTTACCACACAGATATCACATATCCCCAGTGATAGGGTTGAGTAGGATATAGTTTAAAGGAAATGTATTCGCTTTATGTGAAGTCTGGAAACATCAGAAAAAAACCCAACCTCAATACACTCAACCGATATTAGAAGCCCTGTTTTCCAAGCTTCGGCAAGCCAGTCTATTGCGAGTGTGACGTCTTAGACCATGCGACCACTGAAGATAATTTTATCCCTTAAGTCGGGATGGAAAGGGGACGCGAGAAAAGGCTTTTTTTTTGCAGTTTTTATGGTAAAACATTTTTTAGCCAAAATAAATAAAATATTGCTCCAGTACAAACAAATAATTTAATTTTCTTCACATGTTGAAATCAACAGCTGTTGAATATCTGTCATGAGCATAGCGGCATTATATCAAAAACTTTTTAAATGAAGAGAAAAAATTGTCATTAAATTCTAGAACACCCTTGACAAATATTCAAGAAATTTTGTGGTCATCTTTTTGAAGAAAATTAAATTCTTGGTTTGTACTGGAGCAATATTTTATTTATTTTGGCCAAAAAAAAGTTTTGCCATAAAAACACTGGCTTTTTCTCGAGATTGATTTATCTAGCGTTTAGAATTATTTTATAGGTAATAATCTTTAATAAAGCTGTGATTCTACTATAAACAGTTAATCTAATAAAACAGGATTAGTTGGTTTAGTCTTAGAACCCTTAAAAAGCCTTCACCTGAAGAGAGACTTGGGAACTATATTTCATAAAAAAAAAGTACCCGGTTAGAACTCAAACCATGCCTTACCGGGTCAGATCCAAACACTCACCTCTATCTCTTTCAATAACATATCTCGAGAATAATATAAAATAGCTGCCATACTTATTTCCATCATATTTTAGTGTTGGGATTCAAAAAATTTATTTGAACCATCTATCATCTTAATCAAGGGGGTCGAGGCAAAATCATGATAACCCTCATTTTATTAAGAGTTATCAGTGATTTCTGATAGCTTACCTATTGAACTACAAGTTATTTTTTTATAGTCAGTCAAGACCTTAAGAATAGCTAATATTGACGAATATTTTATTAATTTTTTATAGCTAGATTTTAGGATTTTATAGACGTTTAAAGTGGGAGTCTAGGGTACGAGAGAAAATACCACTTTTTTGCAGTTTTATAGACAAACTTTTTTGATCAAAATAAATCAAGTTTTGCTCCAGTAGAAACATAGAGTTTAATTTTCTTCACACGATGATATCAACTGTTGTCGATTATCTGTCAAGTATGCTCTGGAACTTAATGACAAATTGTTATCTTCATTTAAAAAGTTTCCCATCTAATGACTCTATGTTCATGACAGATACTCAAGAACTGTTGATATCACCATATGAAGAAAATTAAACTCTATGTTTCTACTGGAGCAATATCTTATTTACTCTGGACAAACAAAAATATTTGCTATAAAAACTGCACAGATGATCTACTAAGAGGGGCATCAGCTGATAAGGGTTGAGAACCACTGTTCTAAGGTGTCACTTTCGTAATAGACTAGACTGCCAATGAGGAAAATATCGGGCTTCTAATCTATGTCGGGTGTACTGAGGCTGGTTTTTCGTAAATTATTTTCCATTCTACCTCCACGAAAATTGTTGTATATTTCCTCTAAATTCAACCTTCATCATCCTTAGCACATCGGCTTGGTTATTACAGATGTCAAAAAGAATCTAACTGGATGTAAATATTTACAGCACTTGCAAAATGAACTCTTTGACAACGCATTCCCTCCCTGTTTCAAAAATGTGGTGAGCACAGCCCGAACTAATTGAAGGTTCCTGCTAGTGTTTGTGACATTATTCTGTCGAATACAAAACAAGGCTCCTGAGAGTGAAAGTGAATAGGCAGTGAAGATGTTTGTGTTCTGCCCGGCTATATAAGCCCCTGATACCCTACTATTCCATCACAACACATTCTCTCTCGCTACCAGCTCCCAGACATCATGAAGACGGTAAGTTGAAACTCGCACAGGGCACTTAGACAGTTGTTGTACTCGTCAATAATAGCTTCTTCATAAATAATAATTTAAACTTATATTACCTTACCAGGTCCATTTAAATTAATTATTTATTTTAAATGTTTTCAATATCAGACATTTTGTAAATGTAATTTGATTTTTCACAGTAGTTTACATTTTAATTTAGACTATAATAATATGTTATATATATAACATGCATTATATATATATATAAATATATATTGAATATAATATATCTCTTACATATTATATATCTATTATATATAATACTGCTATTGTGTATAATATATATTATGTGTATGAAATATATTATGTATAATAGATATTAGCAAACATCTCGTAGATAATAACAAAGCAATTGAGCTATCCTAAATAAAGTGTAGAATTATTTCCCCATATGGCTTAATCATAAGTGTAATTGGTTACTTACTATAAATTTGCAAGCTTTTCGAATATAAACCATTAATTCATTCAACTGAACATGGTTTTTTTTCTAGGAAGAATCTTAGTGTAAAACCACACAAACGCCTTTAGTATAAAGTAGGCTTCATGCACAACAGTGGTGTATGGTAGATTGCACTCAACATTTTCAGGGTTCATTGTTGACATGAAATATTATAATATCTTATGAAGCCTGAAGGTGTTTGGATGCGATCTATCAAACAGTCATCTGTCAGATATATATATATATATATATCTTGATCCAAATGTTATTTTATAGATAATATATAAATTATATGTATATATACAATTTATATAATAATATTTATAAAATAATATATATAATGTTATTTATAAAATAATATATATAATGTTATTTATAAAATATTATATAATTTATATATTATTTATAAAATAGCATTTGGATCAAGACAACCTTTATTTTTATAAAGTATTTGTATCCAAATATTAGTTATAATTTCAAAACAATTCCACAGCTTTTTACGGTCTCTAGAAAAATACATTGTTCGCTGTCAAAACATAATATAATAGCTGTTTAAATTTTATTCTTGTCAACTTAAACGCAAAAATACTTTTCTAAGTTAACAGTAATATTAAAATATACTAAAATATTTTCGTGACTAATATTATATCAGTAAAAATATAATATAATAAATATAATTGTATGTATAAAATACAAAGGATGATATTATATAATTTTGTATAGCTTGTTAATTTAATCCCCACGGGGAACAGATATTTGGTCCTCCCTCCACTCCGCAGTCTGTTAACCTGTCATTGATTAACTAGTGTCCCCTTGTTCACGACCCAAGCACTGTTGAACCAGCATTGATAAGTTGAGTTTGTTTGTGCCTACAGCTGTGCGTGTTGGTAGCCCTGATCGTCGTGGCATCTGCTGCCGAATTCATCCCCGTCCTCCAGAGGTCGGAAGTGAGGGACGAAGTAGGACAGTTCTATCTCAAGTAAACTACGCAATGCTGTTTTTATTATTCTTTTCACCCTCACGATATAACCATTATTATTATTACTACTATCAGCAGCAGCAGCAGTAGTAAATGTAGTTGTCCAACACTCAATTAGGGGTGCGCTGGGCTACTGAGTTAAGTAGCCTGGGTTTAATTCTCTGAATGAATTTAAAAAATGTATCGTTTGTGAAATAAGGGCATTTCTTTTCACATAGATGAATTTACAGTTAGTGGACTGGGTGTTGTGTTGGTTCTATAGTTTTTAATTTGAAGCTTAAAGGTGGCCTTATATCAAACTTCAAATAGCTTATAGAGTCATTCGCTGTTCAAAATTTTCCAGGGAAGGACCACCCTCAATAGTTTCCAAAATTTATGCATGTAATATATATATTTTTTAATCCAAGCAAGGTCAACTCCAATTAGCTTCTAAAAGTACTCAATCTTCAAAAATTTGTTTGGGGAAGACAGCTTTCAATAACCTCTAAAGGCATCTGATTTATTTTTAAATCTAGGTAAGGACTATTCCAAATAGCTTCTAAGTGAATCCAATTATTGTTATAAATAGCTGGTGCAAGACCACTTAAAATAGCTTTAAGCTTTAAGAGGCATCCATGTTTCTTAAAAAAATATCAGGCAAAAAACACTCTAAATATCTTCTAGGTTACCCCAAATTAAAAAAAATCTGGGAAAGGATTACTTCAAATATATTTTAGGAAATTTAGTTTATTCAAAAAAGTTCTAACGAGAAACAGCAAAATTTTCAAAAATTTGCTTACTAGTGTCTAGGAGTAGCTAAAATTCAAAAACATTCTGGAGGAGCACCTACTTAAATAGCTGTTAAAAGAGTATGATTTTCCAAAATTATTCAAATGAGGACCACAACAAATAATTTTAGGAGCATTCAATTTTATAACATTAAATTTCGGAGAGGAGGGTAGAAATTTCCTAAAAGTACTTTGTGCTACTGGCCCCTCAAACCGTCTCTTTCACCTCTTACCAAATAAAGTTCCACCACGATGTTCTTTATGCTTGAGGTTTAGTAGAAATTCTTAACATTATGTCTTAAAGTGATGGTTTTGAAACCTGCCCCCTCCCAAATTAAATTTCTTCCTACTCCCAATAGATAGTTCTTGTTGGGCCTTACCGTAGGGAGCAAGAACCCCTCTTGAAAGTATTGTCATTTTTGTATTCTTATTCTATGTTTAGGTTTGTAAATTATTGTGTCTTTAAATAATTCCTATCAACTACAACCCCAATTATGTGTTTTTTTTAAACCTTTGAATAGCTTTATGATGAATTTAACACAAAACATTTATTTGCTATCTTCTGTTGGGGAATTTCACCACAAGACCACATAGGCAGAAAGCACCTCCACCAATCTCTATCCTTCACCAAACAACATTATATAAAAGGACTTGATCTGATGCCATCGTTAAATACTTTGAGTAAAGAGTACCTAATATATTTAAAAACCATCTCTATTGCATCCGGGTGGGATTCGAAACGAACCATGACCTTTATATTCAGGTGTGACGCCAGAGGTCTCACTAACGCCAAGCCTGCCATGAAGATTAAAACAAATTATATTAAATTAAGAACTACCTACCTATTGTAAATGTATTGCCATGCAGATAACCTCAACATTACTCCAAAGATATTAAAATAAATTAGAGAATACTTATATTATTTTTTGCAGTATTATGTTTTATCTTTCAAATTTCCCCATCGTTAACATTTACATAACAGTTCAAATCAATACCATTGATATTTAGATTGTTACAAAAAATAATAAATATTTAAATAATGTAGATTTTGCTTAAGGTAAGAAAAGTACAAATAATTGTAAAATACTAAATTAGTGCAATTTGTATATGTCTGGCGCGCGGTCATTGACGATTTAAAGGTCTAAGGATGAGGTAAGTTGGTATGAGAAAATACCCCTGCATTTGGCTGGAAAAAACTCGATGAATTTGAAAAAACATCACACGCATCAGTGGACTCGTGGATTAAACGTCACACTCGTACAATATAATTTGCCATTGACGAAAAGTCTTGGGCTCGAATACCAGCCAGATGTCCCGGTGGTCATTTAAAAAAAAAAAGTTCCCACTTCACCTCTGCACAAATGAGGGTACATTTACTCTAAAATGATACATTTTCATCCTTATTACATGAATGTACATAAATGCGGGTAGCCCGGATGAGTAGTAAGATGCAGTGCATAAAAATCACCCTAGCAGGATTGAACACCGACTTTGAGCGTCAGAGTTAAAAAGATGTGCTATTGGTTCTGTATTTTGACAGAAAAGACGATCAAACCATTCAAGAATAATGATACCCGTGTTTATTTCAGTTATGAATCTGCCGACGGCACACGGGTCAGCGAGCAAGGTATCCTGAAGCCGAACGCCGATGGTACGGACAACGTACTGGTCAAGCAAGGCAGCTTCTCTTACATCAGTCCTGAAGGGCAGCCCATCTCACTCAGCTACATTGCTGACGAGCTAGGCTTCCGTCCAAAGGGTGACCACCTCCCCGTTGCTCCCACCGTGTAGAACATAGTACAACTTTTCGACACTATCTTCACTTGCAACAGCCCAACATATTTCTTTACAACCAGGAAAATGAAAATAAATTTGAACGATACTTGAATTAGAATAAATTATTTCACGATATTTCATAAATATTACGTTTCAGAAGAATCTAAATGTTTTTCAATGTATCGCTGTTCGTCAGCTGATTAAAATTAGTTGAAGTGTTCTAACCAAATATTGTGTCTATTTTTTTTCTAAGCGTACACAGAATAACAAATCAATATGGTAACAAGTTTTATTATTTCATAGTTACATGTTTTTATTCTACGTGGGAAATAGGCAGGATATGTTGGCAAACCATATTTACCGACAGCAATATTTAAAACTTGAATTTTACGCAAAAAGTGCAAAATTAATATCCTGATAATTTTCAAATATGTACAAACACTTGTATTTTATTAATAAAACGTTACTCTAAATAATGAAAAGTTTTTATTATTGATATGATTAAATGTTTTTTTAATTATATTCTCATTTATCTTCCTTATTTCTTCCTTGTTTGTTTTCCCATTGAAGTATTTTACTACTTTACTATGTTTTAATGTTAAAACTTCTGTAATAGGTAGGAGTTGAAATACAGTTAAAAATTTATTGTTATTTTATATTTAAAAGGGAATCGAAAGAGTTATGATTGTTTACGAGTTGGGATTTATGCAACATAATTTATATTTGGGATTAAAAAACAAATGATTTTTTAACTTTTAATCATAATCAGGGCCGGATTTAAGGGGTAGCAATTGGAGTGATCGGCCGAGGGCTCCCACAGAAAGGGGCCCCCAAAAACCCCCGAAAAAAATAAAAAACTCTAATTTCCTATTGTAAATGCTTTCTTGTTTTGTGTCTAACATAATGTTATTCCTGCACGAAATTATGAGGTATAAGCAAATTAATATGTGTGCAGCTTAAATTAAAAATAAAAGTCCTACCGGCAACTGAAATATTTACTAGGAAAGTTCCCGTTGATCATTTACAGTTTTGCACGCTAACTCTAAATACATTGGCCTCCCTTTCGGCGTGCTGCAGCGGTTCCTCTCAAAGTGTTTTCACGAACCGGCTGACAGCGCCGCTGTCTTAGCGGTGCCTTTGATACAATCTTTGTTTCCCAATTGGTCGTTGCTCTGACAAATTTAATCAGTTAATCTCGAGAAACGTTAAAATATAGATGTATGTTGTGTTCATGCTGAGTACCAGTTTGTGTTTTACTGAGGTAGTTAAGTATAATACACGCTGTAGAAGTGACAATTGTGGAGGATTATATCGACATGATATAAAAATATGTGATGTGGTCCAGGAAAAGGTACCAGTTCAGCCAGATTTACAAGCGAGCGAGCACGCGAGTGACTGAGTGACTGCCTGGCCAAACTGGTGCGTGAACCAGTAAGTAATTACCAAACTGATCCCAGTTTGTTAGTGAAAATATCACTGTCAAAGACACCTTGCGCATCTCTGCTACTCGAAAATTCAGTGAAAAATGAGTTAAGTACATACATCCAAACTAGATACACCAAAGTAGATAATGGCAAAGGGATACAACTAAATTCCCACTCAGTGCTGCTCTCTGGTGATTTGAAATTATACTGTTTGCAGAAACCTTCGTCTGCTTACAATAAAAGGGTATAAGCTCACTTGTATCTATTTACCATTAATAATCTTTTATCTATGGAGCTAATGTTTTTGTGTTCGTTTATGACAGTTTGCTCCTATTCAAAAGTTTATTATAAACATTGAATAACCCTAGGATTAGGAAATAATTTGCAAAACAAAGACACAGGCATGTCAGAATCTACTCACAGTGAATGTAAGTATATATTTTATCTTTATTAATATTAACATGATAAAATTCAACCCACCAAGTACTTTTTAGGTTACACATTATAATATTTTGTGTTACAATTTCTATTGATTTACAAAAACACTACTAACACCTCTGTTGACATGCAGTAAAGTGTATTATTTGCATCAGCTTTGGGTGTATAACTTTGCTGTACATGATCTTGTGACTGGAAAAGCCAAAATATTTATGTGGTCAGAAATTGAGGGTTCAAGAGGCTATCAGGAGATAATATCTTGCCTTCTGAGGTTTATCACAGACCTTTCACCTACAGTTAACCATATATATGCATTTAGAGACAATGCAGGTGAGCAAAACAAGAATAAGAATATTGTCCAATTTTGGTCTTATGTCGTCAGTAATACTCCTGTAGCATCAGTAGATCATCGATTCTTGGCGTCAGGACACTCCTTCATGGAGTGTGATCAGGATTTTGCTGTTATCGAAAAGGTAAAGAGGAAATGTTTTAATATTTTTATTCCTGATGAGTGGTGTTCAGTGGTTTTCAAAGCCAGCAGAAAATTTAAAGTACAAAAGATGAAACTCAACGACTTTCGATCAATCCAGGCAATGAAGATTCACATGAAAGATAACATAGTTGGTATCCGAAAAATGCAATGGCTGCCTTTTGAGAAGTACACACCATTCTCACTCTTCTACAAACAGACTTTAAATGAAGAAATGCTCTTTGAACGGCTTGATTAAAAAAAAAGTTCTGGCAGACCACCCCATCATCGAGCTAACTTCCCTCTATGAAACTCCACTAAAAATTAAACTACCAGAGTTTAGGAACCTAATGGAACTGCTCCCATTCATTCCTCCAATTCACCACAACTTCTACAAGTCAATGCCCCATGAAGTAGAAGGAAGGAAAAGAAAACCTACAGGAACAAAAGACACAACATGACAAGGAAATATGAATGAAAGAGAAGAAGGAATCGAGAACAACGATGGTGACATTTTACAATCAGACTATGATGAGTAGAAAAAAAAATCATCCAAAATAGAGGCGTCACATAATTAATAAACTTAGGGTCTCCATTATTTTATGTTTCACTAGAAAAGAAGAAAAAAACAATTTTCAAGAATTTTGATAAGACAATTTTTTCAAAAATTATTTTTAGTTGTTGTACTTTTGTAAAACTTCTTACTTTTTAAGTGCTTAAAATAGTTTTTATCAATAAAAATGTGATAAAATGCAGTACTTTTATAAATTAACTGGCACAAACCCTTCAGAGCAAAGTGGTACAAGTGCACATGTTGGAGGCAGAATGGTATAAGTGAAAGCAAGGGCCAAATTGGAAAGTTTTCCTGACACGCACTGGACCAACATAACAACAACTGCCTAGCGCCTGTAAATTAGACTATTCTTGCTTCAGCGACGTGCTTGAAAAATAGAACCAGTTCTATCTTTCAAGCGAGTCGCTCACGTGCTGCTCCAGTCTGACCACCTCTCACTACAATACATGTACTATGTTTTATTTTTCAGTCACTCACTCACCCATTCTGGCCGTACACAAAAAGTTGCTTAATTTTTACCTTTCCTCGGACATGCTATGATGTAAATTACTTGGGTTTATGGGGGCCCCCACAATGTATGCCGCTCCAAGGCCCCACATACGTAAATCCGGCCCTGATTATAATACCAATGGAAACTATTTTAACTAAATAAAACACATTCAATAACATTATAAAATTGTTCTTACTTTGATTAATTTTAATATTTAGGTAGTAAAAACATAAAATAAAAAACAAATTGTTATTGAATTGAAACTATTTGCATGAAAGAACTAGCAGCTAATCTCTTTCGATTAGAGTTACTCATTTCCATGACCTGCAAAATTCTGAATAATTTATGTATCAACCTTGTATTTAATTTTATAAATTAAATTTATTATAACAACTATCCAAATCTCAATGATCTTGGATTGAAATCAAATACAACTAAGCCTGCATTGTCAAATTTTGATGCAAACCCGACACATGTTTACGTGCTGTAAAACTTCTTAGACGTCACTGAAACACAAACCAATAGCCGTAGTTGGGTACGGGCAGTGATCTCTATACTATACCGTGGGGGTCGGCAATTAGTCAATCTCGTGACAATTTTCAATTGACCACGTAAGTAAACTATATCGTCATTATAAGTCGATCTTTGAGTCTTCTAAATTCTTAAATATGTACTCTAGTACTTTCAAATAATATTTTAGTGTAACCAAAATAAACCTAACCGGTAGTAATAGGTGATTTTATAAGAAAATTACAAAGCTTATTATGAAAATATACATCTTATTTATACTGGATTTTTTTCTCGAAAGATGGATACATATTTATTTGAGTAGTGTTTATTTTAAATAATAAATATAAGATGTATAAACGAAAGAAAAATCAAAGTATGTTAGTGAAATGATTAAAGATCGTGGACCTTTGATAGGTTTGTAAGTCGATCGGGGTCCAAAAAGATTGCCGATCCCTGCTATACTGGGTGGACATAAGCACACCCTTTGCAAAAGAGCAAAGCGTGACGCTCAAGTTTGTCGTCTGCTTGATTGTGAGGGGGACAGATTTAACAGTTTCCTTCAATGGTCTTGTGCGAAAATATGTCTTTGGTGTATAAAACCGGAAAATAGTGAAGTCTTATACCACATTTGGGTGAAGAAACATTTACATTAAGGGATATACCATTCATTTTCACATGTAGCATTGTAAAAATACTAATAAATCTTTAATATATTAATATGTATATGTAGCTATTACCCATTCTGCCAAGACTGCAATACGGTATATTTAATGTTTGCTATTAGCTTGTGTGATGATTTCAGAAACCATATTTTATTGAAAGTTCGATAACTTTAGTGAGATGATATAGCTTAAAATTAATAACATTTGTTTGAATGACCAACTTTGTGTAATAGTCTTACATTACGATAAAACTCTCGTTTAGGTTATGGCCTTGTTTGAAGTATTACTATATCACAATATATTTAATGTTGGTTTTTAGCTTGAATATTAACACCAGAAAAAAATATTACATTGAAAGTTCGATAACTATAACTAAATAAAGTAGCGTAAGTATTAATTACATTTGTTTGGATGGCAAACTTTGTGTTCTAGTTTTTTTCGTACTAACGATTATACTATAGGTAACTACGTTGAAAGTATGATTATATATGCCCACATTAACTTATTTAATTAAACAAATCATGAGTATCGAACTTAGTTATGCTCTTCAAACCTTTTATTAACACATATTATGTCATTTAACTAGTCATACATTGATGTATCTCATATATTCCTACAAATTAGCGAACGATATTAAAATGCCATATTGCCTTGCATGTGTGTAGAAGAGAAAGAGATACCTAAAAGTCTCTTTCTTTCTTACATAATAGCCTGCAGACGACAGCTCGATCAATGGATACTGGTTGTAATAATCAGTGATCTGTGGTGGGAACATAAACAATCTTGGAGTAATATAACTATCATATTATTATACAGTTTGTTTATTTACTTGATTTGTAAATTATTTTGATTGCATATACTTTCAAGTTATTATTGTTATAAGAATAATCAAATATGTCATCAACAACAAATTTTCCTTCTAAACAAATAAATGACAAAAATACATTATTAGCAGTACTGCAACTGCTTAAAAAGTATAATTTAAAGGTATGAAAGTGGTTTTAATAACCTATACTGTAATAATAATTTAATATAATTTGAAGTGTACTCTATTTAGCATAGCTCTACCAGGTAATTATACTTATATAAATAGGTTAAAATCAAGTTTATCGGTTTATTCTGATAGATCTTCACAAGAGAGAATTTTAAAAAGTTGTTAGGGCATGTATTCACACCTTAGTATCAAACAAACTTGGGCCTATTTTCAGTTAAAATAAATTTGATACTGGGACTTCACTTTTTAAATTTTGTAAATAGCAACAGTCTTAAAATTAAAAGTATTTAGCATCATTTGAAGGAACACTATTGGGTATCGGCTACTCATAGAACAAAAAAAAGGTAATCCCATTTTGTGAGTGTTGGTAAATATTGATAGATTTTTCATGGACTGTATCCGAATTTTATACCGTACTTATGCACTGTCGCCTTGTCTGTAGCCTACCCTTGCCGTTTGCATTGGTAATTACATGACCAAGTGTAGATTAATTTGAATTGTCACCAAGGATTTTAATGCACTCCTCATACACCCTTGAGTCCAAGGACAGAAGCAATACGTCAACAGGTCCTTGGTGTGCTTTTTGATGGGCAACTGTTTTATTATTCTCTTTTCGTCTGCTAAAGCTCATAATTTTACTTTATGTTGCTCACCATTTTAAGTTATATACATTGCTAATACAGACACGTTTTACGATATTAAGATGTTGATTATTTCAAAAAGGTTGATTAGAGCCTAACCAATTCACACCTACCATTTATTATCACCAAAATTAGCAGATTATTTATTGGCGTTTTATAAATGTTATAAAACAATGGAAAAACAATATACACAAACAATAAGATGGTGTCACTATTAAATGCTTTAGCTTAGGCTATATATTTTCATTATGTCTGATAGCATTTGACATCATTTCTAAAAATCATTGGCAGGTAGTAGCACTACAGTCCCAAGGATGTAGCAAGGCTCATTACTTTTCAAACTGGCTGATACATCCTTTGATAGGAAGTGCATAAAGAGTGTGAATTCATACAAAATATAACTAAAGGTTCCTTACAAGTATCCTTGAGATTATTCAGGTACAGCTATGGTACTCAATAAATAGGCTACACAAGTTTGCCTGCTTTTACAAGGCATCATTGTTTCCATTTATTTGTTTGTGTTGAGTTAAAGTAATTTTGTATCACGCTGTATTTAAGAAAATAAATCAACCTTATGCAATATGTCAAAGATCAAACCTCAGGTCACCAAGTCATAATTTCGTGTTGTCTAAAAGTTCTTAGCAACATAATGGGCTTCTTACTCTTTTTAATACATTTACTCTTCCAAATATAGCTCATCTACGGTGGTAGGGTAGTTAAGTAACAGCTAGCAAAAGGTTCTTTATTGCAAACATTGGCTGGAAGTATTATTAGAATTGTTTGATAACACTTTTTATTGATAATAGAGTATTACTAAGCAAATAAAATTTATTTCTGAATATGTTGGCATTAGTGACTTTCAATCAATGTTTGTGATAAAGAACCCTCTGCTAGCTGTCGCTTATCTACATTCCCACCGTAGATGTTCAATACATGATGCAGCTCATTCAAGTTACTCTTGTTTCAACAATTTTGTTGCTTTCAAATTCATTAATTCATATTGCATTTGCACTGACCATATAAATGAGACTACCGCACTGTAGGAGAGCTATGTTTGACTTGCGACGATTCTCCTTGGATTTTAGGGCACAGAGGAACTTTTGAAGAAGGAAGCAAATTTAAGTGATGTGGACAGTCCCGGTGAAAATGTCCCACAAAGTGACTCTGAAGTCAGCAGTATGCTCTCAGCATATAAGAGCGAAGGAGATCCACAGGTGTATGAGGGAGCTTACACAGAACTCAAGAAGTTTGTGGAAGGTGCCTTGGATATTTACAAGGTGTGACTCACTCTTGATAATACACATCATGTCATTAATTTAAAACAATTTTTATTTTTTATTTGGTGATTGAAGAATGTAAACTTAGAACTTAGGTTATGTGAAAATAATCAGAAAAATCAATAAAGCCATAAAGAAAGATGGTGAAATAAGCTCTAACTAGAGCTTAAGTAACATAAGCCATGAAAACAGGAAAGCTTAAGTAACATAGGCCATGGAAACATGATTTTATTAGCTTTGTAAGCAATGATCTATCAGTGTCAGTTAATGAAAGGTAAGTAGTGGCCATATAGTTTCCATACCTCTTATAATAATGAGCTAAACTATTCAGGGATTTTATAATACACTAAGTAGGCTACTCTTCACATTTAGTCCTATTAAAATAACTTTTTGAATGTGAAACATTTTAACAAAACTATTAATCCATGCACCCTATGTTTTATAGGGAACTGGAGTTAAGATTCAAAAATAACGTTGAGAAAGATGTGCTTATTGAAATCAACCAATTAAGTTTAAAAATTATGTCACACACAACCAGAATATCAAAATGCATAAACCTTTGGGTAATAAATTGATAAAGCTTTGCTGTTTTGGCCCGTTTCTTATGACATGATTTCGCCTCATTACAACTCCTGAGAAACACATGTAGAAGCAACAAGTTTACCCTCAAATATTTAAATGATGCTGATACATTTTACTAAATCTTTTTGGCACATACCTAACTTAGAGACACAAATGTTCATAATAAAAGTCATTTAAACTCTATTGAGAACCAAGTAGTAATTATTGTAGGCCTATATATTTAAACAAATTCCACCCCCAAGTCTCCATTGGCTGTGTTTCTGATAACTTTAAGCCAGTGGTTCCCAAACTGGGGGACGCGTCTCTCTGGAGGCGTGAAGGCGCTTGGCAATTCTGGGGGGGAAGTGTGGAATAATTAGGAAATAATGTTAAAAATTGGCTAAGTATTGATAACATCCTTTATTTCAATCCTTTCTCCAAAGTAAGATTCATAACTTTTCAACACTGCCAACCAGTTGTAAAAGCCAAAATTCAAGAACAGCTAAAAATAAAACCATGCCAACCAACTCACTAATTTTCAGTCATTTTATTTTGTATCATTACTCTCCTACATTTGTTTTGGTATACACTAAAGAAGTGACTAGAAAACAAAACTTTTTAAATAGTTTTTTTTAATAACTGTCCCAGAAAATAAGCTGTTGGAGGGGTGTGGGAATTCGATGATCTACCAAGCTCAAAAATATGGTAACCACTGCTTTAAGCTGACGGTACCACATGTCCACCACAGACTCTGCCTTTTAACTATGAGAGATAAAAATGACCCTGAGCATGAGACAAATCCTAGATAATTGAGTGCTGTGCTCAACCAAGCAAGCGTTTCAGGTTCAATTCTTGTGTTCGGGTGTTGTTTTACAACTAAGTATGTTTAATATCAAATTTATTTACGTTTGTTGGTGTGTAATTGTATGTTATAGCACGAGCTAGGTATGATTCTGTATCCTGTATTTGTACATATGTATCTTGAGCTTGTATATAATGGGCACGAGGAACAAGCTATAAGACTAATGGACCGATTTGGGAAAGATCAAGACGATTATTATCAAGATGATTTAAAAAGACTATCTCACATCACCAAGAAGGATCATATGAAAGGAAATGAGCTCTCTGACACGTTTAAGTGAGTTAATAAATGATTATAATATATACAACCATGATTCAAAGATTAAACTGACTTTTAAAAGTTTCTTAAAAAATATAATTCATAGAATAATAATAGTAATCTAGGATAGGAACAAATAGGAGGAACAAACAATATGATTTTTCAACAATGTAAAGTTGAACTTAGTTCACACTTCAAATTGCTACCATTGTACAAAGGGGCAGTGGTTACCCTCTAAAGAAAACCTGTCTAAACCGCCCTATCTCTCAATATATGTTTTATCAAATATTCATCCTAAATGTTCCTACTCTTATTTCTGGTACTTTCTTCCATGTAAACATAATGTATTGCTACTTCGAAGAGTAATAAGAGGTTTTATGAGTTAAATATGATTAATTTAAATTGTATACATCTCATAACTTGCGTTAATTCCTTTATGTTTATTTTGTAATACCATAATGTGTAGTTTATTTTTCATAGTTCATTAAGATTAGTTTTAATAGATGAACTTGTTTTGTTTTTTTTTAATTTTTAACTCTGAAAATTCTTCTAGATCTAATGAATTCATTATTCGAATGTCTCGTGACACACTTTCCATTCTGAAACGACATCTCCAAGAAAAGAAGCATAGTGTGGTCCTGAATATTGTCCAGGAACACCTCTACTTCGACATGTACGAGGGTGTGGCACGGAACAAACAACAGATCGAGTCCACCGCTGGGTCAATGCTCGGGGAGGCTACTAGACAAGGTGTGTTGTAGGGTTTGTGTGCAGAAACAAATTCTTTACACATCCGTACTTTAGTTTAGTGTATGCTAGTTAAACTATTGAATCTAGTAATGGGATGAGGAGGGTGGATTTAAATTCACTGCACCCACATCCACTTGAACATAAAATGGGAAATCCCGTTGTTGAAAATGCCTTAATACACCTGTTGAAGGATTAAATCGTGGGTTGGAGTTAAATATATTTTTTTAAATAGGTATTTCCTCATCTAATTTGGCCCTGGTTTAGTTACAGTTGGATCCATTGACCTAAATAAAATATACTCTGGAGGGGTGCATCAAAGTGTTTAATATTCTAGCTATACATTACATTAAGGATATGATATGTAACTAAATAAATATGATAGAATTGGTCAAGAATGAGACACAAATAAAAGTAAAACACAACAAACCTTTCAGTATTTTGATGCTTTAATAGCATCTTTCTTAGGAAGTAGTATTAATAAGACTTATTGTATTAATAATAACTACTAGTAATAAGTTTTATTAATATTACTTCCTGAGGGAAATGCTATTAAAGCATCGAAATATTGAGGTGTTGGCAAATATTTAATAGTGCTTTTACTTTTATTTGTACTTCACTTTTTACAATTCTATCATGTGTATTTAATAATATATTACATATAAGTTAATACTCTAGCTAATACGGTCACCTAGCTCTAGGCTTGATCTCATCCATACTCGTGAGTAATATTAGCGTGCATGTTGGTCAGACAACAAGACTAAGGTCTACTATGGGCTGCTGAAGGAGCCCGACATTCAGTACATGCCTGTTGAGGAGGAAGAGGAAGGAGATGGTGATGGGGCGGACAAACCCAAGAAGAAGAAACAGAAGAAAGACCCACTTTTCTCTAAAAAGACCAAGTCTGACCCCAACGCTCCACCCTTAGATAGGATGCCTCTGCCGGACCTGTGAGTAAAAATTTGTTTGGTTTCTGTCACATAGAACCACAGTTTGTGCCTTATATATTCTTACAAAATACTTTTAAATGATCTTTTTTTAGTTACTTGTAGGGGTGTGCAAAGCAGGGCTGTGAAGTCAAAGTTGGAAACAATTTTGGGTGGAGTCGGAGCTAGTTGGTAAAAATGCACAAACTCCAACTTCGTTTTCAAAATAAAAACTTATAATATTATAACAATATATGATTTATATATATATATATTTAAGTTTATACTCTTTCTATTCTTTAGGACAAATATATTTGTAATTTTTAGTGACAAATTTATTTAAATATATATTCACAATGTCAAAAAGGCTTCCTATGAAGTAATCTGTACTGGAACATTTTTCTACAGTCAATTTGTTACTTACAATTAATGAACCAAAGTAATTTATGAAGGAGTTGATTTGGAGTTTGAGTCAGACAATAGAAAAATGTCGTAGTCAAAGGCTTGGCATACTGACTCCATAGCTCTGGTGCAAAGTCCCCTTTTTCATTTGGATGCAAAGTCGAGTCAAATAACATGAAATATTCCCAAAGCCATATCAAAGTTTGAATGTTAAGTTTTTGTATGGAAAAATATATTAAATGTTGCATAACTATACAACTTAAGATATTAAATATCATTTACAAAAGTTATATTGCAAACATGATTAATATATTTCATTCTACGCTGATAAATTAAGTTACTATCACAACATATAACTATTATATAGTTTAGTTTTTGTTGTATGAACATTAATTTGTGAAGTAAATAAAATGACAAAAATTTTAGCATAGTCTTGTGTTTTAGCTTTAAATATAATTTAATAGGCAAAGCTTAGTAATTGTCAAATTCAGAATTTTACTTTTGAATTGAAATCAAAGCCGACAAATTTTTGAATGTTTGTTGACTGAAAGTTGGCGGTATTTTTCAGCAAGGATGCTGACAAGATGGAGAAGGTGAAAGCTTTGCGAGAGGCTTCTAAAAGAGTGACATTAGGTCCAGACTCATTACCTTCTATCTGCTTCTACACACTGCTCAACTCGTCACAGGTGTAAGTCTTGTTAATAAACAGCAATAATCAGTAAATATAAGTTGTTCAAACCCTGTTATAAAAACAACCATGTCTATTAAACGGCATTTGTCATTAACTTTGGCCT
Source organism: Timema bartmani (assembly GCA_902151455.1). Classification (NCBI taxonomy): domain Eukaryota; kingdom Metazoa; phylum Arthropoda; class Insecta; order Phasmatodea; family Timematidae; genus Timema; species Timema bartmani. The sequence goes on from CABFWB010000524.1 coordinate 27,557, forward strand.
CACTAGATTAAGTATACCATTGGCCACACATGGTTCCTATTTGGCCCGTCACCAGCGTAGAGCATGTACTAGTAACATTTTACAAACTAAAAATAAATATGTCCTCTACGAACTTAAATAATTGTGATTAAGGATGAAATGAACAGTGGCCAAAAAAAGACTCAAGAAGGTCCAACAAAGTATAACATAAAAAAGTGAGTACATAACAGGTCACCCACTTTGGTGGCTCAATGGTTTAAAGCGTCACTCTTGTGTTAGACTGGCCTGCTGATGACAGGAGACCAGTTGGGTCTACTGAGGATGGGTTTACCTAAACGGTTTCCTACTCTATTTCCATGTAAATGCAGGTGAATTACCTTTAAACTGCTTCCTTCCTCATCCTTAACCCATTAAAGTAAAGTTATCATATAAGCGAATGACCTGAACAGGTAGTAGCCTAAGATGCAGGGGTAGGAAATATATGACAGATTCTTGGCCACATAGTATAAGAAGTTAAAAAAAGTGTCATGTGAATAATTGATTTTAGTTTCGATTCTTGATTACATTAATTTGATAGGTTTTGTTCGGATCAAAAAACATTTTACACTGATAAACTTAAACCTGATTTTTCCGAAGCGAGCTATTTTATTTTAATCTTTGTTAAGCAATACTTAGAGAGAATTTTTTTTAAAATAATATGTTTGTAATTTTTCAAGAATAGGAGTTAAAAATACATCCCACCATTAAATGAAAACTTTCCCCTGGATTAATTTTTCAAGATTTTTGTTTGTTTTCAGAGTGACAAGTGCTGAGGTTGCAGAGGACTCGAGTCTTTTAGCTGTAGGCTTTACCGATGCTGTGATCAAGGTTTGGACCTTAGTACCTCAAAAACTACGAGCTATGAAGTCTTCTGAGCAATTGCAGGATATTGACAGAGAAGCTGGTTAGTTGATAGTCGAGGGCTGTGAAGTTAACTGTTTTAATTTGAAGCACAGTCAAATCAAATAAAATTAAATATTCCCTGAGCCAAATCGAAGTTAGAGTTTTATTTTTTATTTTAGATATTAAAAAAAATACTCTATGAAAGGCCATTATGACTGCTCCACAGAAAATCTTATATACCAATTACAAAGCAACTACTGCATTACTGAATATATTGGCCTTACCACAGGAACACAAAAAATGAACAAATGGTCATCGTCCAGACACCAACCACAACAACCCTGACAAACCAGTAGCACTTCATGCCCAAACACATTCAGATTTTGACTCATGCTATATTACTAGAGATATACAAGCCTTCCCTAATTGTTGCAATGCTTCCCAGCGCCATAAGTGGGAACTTAATCATCAATATATAACCAAATCCAGGCACTCCGCTGGTCTCAACTTTAAATAACTGTCTCTCCATTTCTTCCGAGCAGGCTTACCCACACAAGTCAGTCATTTCTATGTAAACAATAATAGATAATTAATTTCATTAATTGAATATAATAATTTAATAATTAAATATAATATAAAGACAACATTCTATCCATCCACCAAGAGTAAAGGCACAATTTAGAACAAGCGACTAATCAATAAACAGACCACAACAGAATCAAAGTGACCACAATCAACCTATAGCCATATTGACAGACTCCAGTCTGTGTTTTACTCTCTTCTGCTGAAGAGGGGGACTGATTGATGTACCTCGAAAATTACATAATTATGTGTTTTGTTGTGTTTTGATTATGAACTTTGAGACCTACAGTTTTCTGGTGAGTGTGTAGGCCTTGCCCTTCTATCCGTCTTTCAATGTTTAATTTATCTTATATAGTAGAAATAGTCTTAACACACATTTAAACACAAATGTGAGATGAGAAATGAGAAGATGAAAGAAAGAAAGTAGATGTCACCTTTGTGCATTGGATTCTTCCCACGTTCTTTTTCTTTCCCTAGGTGGGCTTTCTTCATTAAATGTACTCTTATTAGTTTATTTTTCTATGAAAATATTTAAAATTTAATTTTAAAAAGTGGTTTAAGGCATGGTGCCATCTCAACAAATGCTATTTTTATCATGTCTTTTACATCTTAAACAATAAAGAGAAACTTTTTTTTTTAATAAATTAACTATACTAATACATTCCGACACCTTAGCTCGGTCAGTAGCGTATCTTCCTACTGAGTTAAGGGTCCCAGGTTAGATTCCCGGCATTGCCGAAAAATTATCTTTGATGAAATATGGGTTTACCCTTTCACATTGATAAATTGATGGCCATAGACTGGATGTTGTGCCTGTCCTAGTCTTAAGACAGATTATGTCATATGAAGCTACGGAAGGCCTAGCAAGCCAGTAGTGGAAAATATATGACTTGAATAAAAAACTGACCCAGCCCACAGGCCGGAAACAGTAATTGGTAAAACTATATTAATACAATTGTATCTTTTTTTCTTTTTTTTTTATTTACTCTCCCAAATACAATATAATATATAATTCCTTTTACCTATTGCTTAAAATTGTTATATACCAATATAAAGTCTTCCTAATGTATTCGAGATACTTTTTTGAGAATTTTATGAATCTTTATTCTCTCGAATACCATAGAATTCTAGGGATTCAAAGAGTCCCTTCTCTACTCATTATCTGAAAATGGTGTGACAATAATAATGGTATGCATTGTATTTGCAGATGACGTGTTGGTCCGGATGATGGATGATCGATCATCAGAAATGTGTCGTGTATTAAGTGGACATGGTGGGCCGGTATACAGAGTCACATTCAGCCCAGATAGGACTTTGCTACTCTCTTGTTCAGAGGACACCACAAGTACGTAACCTTGGCACGGAAAGGTTTTTTCTCTATCTCTGCCTATTTAGTCTCTACACATTTTAATCACTCTAATGGGGTTAAGATGAGAAAAGCAGAATTTAGAAGAAATGTAGGAAAAAAGCAACCACAATACAATTGGTCAGGATTTGAACCCTGATCACCCGATTAATAGCAAAGCAGACCATAATAAAGTTGACATTTAGTCATCGCTTGCTAACATTGTGGATAAGGGTTTCACTGATATTTAAATAAGAAAAAAACCCATCAAACGGCCGCATTTAATAAACTTTGATATGTGGATAGAAGGGCAAGGCCTACACACCAGAAAAATGCAGGTCTCAAAGTTCACAAAAAACTAATATTTAACTAAAAAAAATTATTGATTTAATTTACTAATCCAAAGATTTTTTTTAACTTGGAAAAAACTAGAGCATGATCTAACTAAATAAGGAATGAATATTCTTTTAAAAACAAAACTTATGTGTTTACTTTGCCTTTCACTATCAAACTTAAGACATTTCGACATTTGTTCGTTACAGTTAGGCTGTGGAGTTTGCAAACATGGTCCTGTCTTGTCTGCTACAAAGGGCACATCTACCCTGTTTGGGATGTGCGTTTCTCCCCTCATGGTTACTACTTTGCTACCGCAGGCCATGACAAGACAGCTCGCCTCTGGGCTACGGACCAGCACCAACCTCTCAGAATATTTGCTGGGCACTTCTCAGATGTTGATGTATGGAAAACTTAACTGTAAATAAAAGCATGCCACTCTAAAATATTCGCAAATCATCATCATTATCATCATCAACTGTTTACATACTGTGGCCGGGTCAGTTAAGTCAAATACCTTCATCTTCCTCCATATTTCCACCATTATTCCCCTCACACTTGCACACTTTATGTTATATCTTCCATCTCTTTATTGGTCTCCCTTGCGGTCTTTTCCTTACATACTTCATCTTGATCATTCTCATTGGTATTCTTTCCTTTTCCATTCTCATTACATGACCATACCATCTCAGCCTTTCTTCCTCTACTATCTCGTGTACACCTTGTACCCCTTCTTTCTCCCGGATAACTTCATTCCCATGGCCTCCACTTTCCTAGTCTTACATCCATTCTCATTACATGACCATACCATCTCAGCCTTTCTTCCTCTACTATCTCGTGTACACCTTGTACCCCTTCTTTCTCCCGGATAACTTCATTCCCATGG
>CABFWB010000524.1:31897-91676 GCA_902151455.1 Timema bartmani
TTTTACTGCCTGTGGTGAGACAATGTGCTCTCTTCTCTGTCCATCAACAGTTATTTGTTAGGCTCAGCAAGAGAGAGAGAGCTTGAAAGATTTAGAGAAGAACAGAGCTATATTATACTCTATCATCTTTTGGGTCATAGAAATAGGGGGGAGGAAGTAGCTTGCCAAGGTCAACTATTTATGAGCATCAGCCTGCTTTTGTTAGCAACCAGAGAGTAGAGATTGCAGGGGTGTTAAACAAAGAACCTTTAAGGGGTGTCAATTCTAAAGAACATTAAAGGAGTGTTAATCAAAGAGGAGTTTCAAGGGGTTTCATACCAAAATAATATTCAAGGGGTTTAAAACTTAGATAATCTTTAAGGGGTTTTAGACCTTAAAACATTTAAGGTGTTTCAAACCTAGATAGCCTTTAAGGGGTTTTAGACATTAAAATATTTAAGGTGTTTCAAACCTAGATAGTTTTAAGAGGTGTTAAAATAGAGAACATTTAAGAAGGGTACTTTTTTTTATTATTTTGCACTCTTCCAATAGGTAGTTAAATATAAAACACAATTTTCAAAAGAGTTTAACTAATAAATATAATATATTAAAATTAATTATTCGCTTTGTATTATTCATTATTTGTTCAAAATTTAGCTATTTGTTTCAATATAAAATGCTATTCGCCCACCCCTATTTATATTATGTTTTTATGATATATAATTTGTATTATATTTAATAATGTCATAGATTTTACAAGTATTATCATATTAGTATAAAACAATAATATATTTTTAGTCTAGAATTAATCTAAACCATCATTTTTATAATTTCCTGTTTCCGCCCCGACGGGTTATTTGTGTACTTTTTTTTATTTAGTAAATGCAAATAGGCAAATCTGAGCAGCTTTATAAATTTTATATAGGCTCCCGCATATTTTTTCTTCTTTTTTCCAGATCCTAGACAAAAACAACAAATTGAGGTTTCACTTGTTGTGTGAAATGGCTTGTAACTATACCTTTAATAAAGGAAAAATGGCGCCAAGCACCAGTTAGCCAACCACCATTCTCAACAACTTATTTCATTTTGTAAAATCATCTCTGACTCATTCCTATAATTGACAGTATAATAAATATCAATATATACCTTTACTAAGTTATTTACATATATATAAGTTACTCTTATTTTTATTTCAGTGTGTTCAGTTTCACCCAAATTCCAACTATGTAGCTACAGGCTCCAGCGATCGCACAGTTCGTTTGTGGGATTGCGTTACTGGTAATCATGTTCGTTTGATGACTGGACACAAGGTTAGTAAAAAAATATAATTGGTTTGTGCATTATTGACCTGTCTCTTGTTTCATTATTAGTTGAGTATGTATATTCATACAATCTGTTTGATATTAAACATTACAGGCACCTATCTACACATTGTGTTTCTCAGTAGAAGGCAGGTTTCTAGCATCAGCAGGAGCAGATTGCCGTGTCTTGTTGTGGGACTTAGCTCACGGGCACTTGTTGGCCGAGTTGACTGGCCATACAGGGACTGTGCATTCACTGGCCTTTAGTCGAGACGGACACATCCTTACTTCAGGTTAGATATTTTTTGATTAAGTTTTGGCTAAAAGGTGTGTGTGTGTGTGTGTGTGGAGAGAGAGAAAGAGAGCATTTTATTATTTTGAGTAAAGTTTGGATGAAAACATTTGCATTTTATCTGAGTTAAAATCTTGAATACTTGAATTTTTTCGAATTTTAGAAAAATATATTCTTTATACTCTAGTCGAGTTTGAACAACTACTAAAACTCAACTTGAACTCAAATTTTTAAGTACTCGTATATCCCTGGTTTTAAGTAGGAAGGAAAACCATCACGTCCAACACCTTAGCTCTGCCGGTAGCACGTCTGTCTACTGAGCTAAGGCTTCCGGGTTCAATTCCCGGCAAGGCCAAAAAATATATTGTTGATGCAGATATAATCAGTCGATTCAGAAAGTGAACGTTAAATACCTTTAATAAATTAAAATGATAACCATCACACCCGCTTTGGTGGTCGCATGGTCTAAGGTGCTACTCTCGCAATAAACTAGATAGCTGATGACAGGGTGATCGTAGTTTGATCGCGGGCGTGTGTACTGAGTGTAGTTTATCTCAAATGGTTTCCCACTTCCTCTAAATTTAACCATCCTCATCCTTAGCCCATTTTAGCGTTATTAGTATATAGGCGTACAATTTGGATGGGTAGTAAAACCTAGTGCTTAAAAAATCACAATTACCTGAGTAAATATAACATTTATTCTGTATAACTTTCTAGGTGCTTTAGATTGTTCCATAAAATTGTGGGATTTCACAAAGCTAGCAGAGGAAGTGTCTTTAGAAGATGTGAACATCTCGCACAACCCAGATATCAAGAAAAGTGATAGTTATTTGCTACGGTCCTATGGTACTAAGAACTCTGCTGTACTTGCACTTCACTTCACCAGGAGGAATCTACTGCTGGCTATTGGCATGTTTGATTTGTGAAAACAGGATGAATAAATTACCTTTGTGGATGTAATTTTGTCACAATAAGACACTATATAAAATAGGATAATATTAATTGGATTTACTTTGGATCTGCAAACCTTCGATAATACCAATATCGATTCAAATGTTATGTGCCTAAAATATGTTAAATATATTTTTAATAACAATTCCTGTGAGGCAAAGTAAATACTTACTAACTATTACCATATTGACTGGAAAATAAGCCACACTTTTTTTCTCGCAAAAACAGCCTTTTTAAAACCTTCATATAGCCTATAATTGCACCTATGGATAGTACTTAATAAATGTGTTAACTTTGATTACTGAAGATGTATTGAAATAGTTTATAATCACCAAAACAGTGTGATCATGTTAAAGAACTTGGAGGGCTAGGGTCCAAAACTAATATAAAGTTGTTTTTTTTGTTTTTAAATGTTTAACTTTAACACCATAACTTTAGCACATTTAATTAGGAACTGAACTCAAAAAATCTGCTTATGGTTCTGCTGCAGGGACCAATTTTTGTACAGCTCCGAGTGCCTCTAAAAGGGCCGATGATATTGGTCATGGATGGATATCATTTAACTTATTTCAATCTTACAATTAACTTTTGAATAAAAACAATGTTTTTTAATTAAGTAATTCATTGAAAAATTTAAGGCAAAAAATAAATTTTTAAAATTGAAGTATATTGTAGCAACTATCTGAAAGGAAGATTGAGGAGTTGAGTGAGTGTTGAAAGCCCCTTGTTACATTTCCAAAATGCTTTTGAGCATAAATTGTCAATAATCTATAGTAATATTTTTCTTTCACAGATAATACAAAACTAGAACAAAGTTATTCACAGGCTTAAGATCCTGTTTATTTGTTTTAATTTTTTGCATGGAAATTAGCTCATCATAATAATATATTCCCAGCCTTTGGCCAGGTAAGTTTAGTAAAACGTCTCAATGTTCCTCTTTCCTTACACCATTCTTCTCCTTGGTCTCCTTATGTTCTTTTTCACACAAACTTCATCTCCATCACTCTCCTTAGGATTCTTTCCCTTTGCATCCTCATTACACTTCTTCTACTCCTACTCTTTCCCGAATAACTTCGTTCCTAATTCTATTTATCCTTGTGACAGTTAACATGCTTTTCAAAAACTTTATTCCCATGACCTTCTACTTTCCTGGTTTCTTACATATAATTTCCATGTTTATTTGTATCTAAAATTAGGTATTAAAAACTAAACAATAATAATAAACTACAAAATTAATGTTAAATTAATTTATAAATAAATAATTTATAATGAATCAAATGAATCAAATAGCAAACGCTATTATATTTGTTTTAGTGAGTATTTGCTTGCATCTAGATACCATATTTTGAAAATTGAAAAATGACACCTGAACACAGGAATCGAACCCGGGACCTTTGGCTTAGTATGTCAATGCTCTTACCACTGAGCTATCCAGGAATTGTCCTGTGCCCAAGGTCATTCTTCACTCATATTTTAAGGCAGAGTCTATGATGGACATGCGGAAATCTTCGGCTCCGAATGTGTGATTTTATTTAAATCACGCGCTATAAGATAACACAGCCACCCTCGACTAACCAATAGTTAAATGTTGTCAAGTATTAATGTGAATATATATTTTACTCTCCCCTCTCATTCTTTTAGAGGCTTGCTAACAAAATGCTAACCTTGAAATCCAACCTCTAGCAATATGTTTTTCTCTTGTTCACTCGCTTTTTCTTGTACCACTACCCTCCCATTCAGAGTTTAAAGGAGATAACTGTTAGTGTTTGCTTACGCATGCAGGTATGGAAAGTCAGTCCATTTTTTTTTCACCATACAAAACCTACCTTGTCTGCACATCCTCCTCAGCAGCCAACCAATAGTAAAAAGATACAAGTATTACTTTATAAGTATTGATACTATCTATCAAAAGACACACAAATTACATGATTTGACATATGAATATATATTAATTTTTGTGAATGTCCGACTCTGTACTTCATACTGTGTTTCTTCCCCGAGTTATATAATCCCAAGGTATTATCTAGGTTTAAGTGAAGTTATTATTTCACAAATTTTCCAGACAACCTATGTAGTCATAAAATGTTTCCAGCCAGCCAGATCAATTTAGTAAAATCAGTGGTGTGTCGTGGAGTGTTGCAAGGGAAGCAAACCTTGTTAAAACTGTAACAGTGATATGTTTTCACCCATTTGGGCCCTATTTGACCAATCATACACATGCTTGCCGCGATTCCTGACCAATGAGTGTTCTACTGAAGGGTGTGACCAATTCATAGGTACAGTTTAAACTAATGCGGCTTACCCGGGCAACACTTCACGACAGGCCACCGAGTATAAAATGCCTCCTGTCCTGTAGGTTCAAAATGTTGAAATTAAATAAGTCAAAGCAGATCTAATCGATATTGTACCTATAGTAGACACCTTATTTTAGTGGTTAAGTTTTGTTTTTAGAATGCTAGCAAATGTTTGTGAAACATTCATGTGGTATTAAAATGGGGCAAGTTGTGTGGTTGTAGTCTGATGGTCCATATTTCAATGTCTTTCTGTTTTAAAGTGATCATTGTTTAATTCAAAATGGAGTGTGATATTATTGCAGTGTAGCTTTCAAGATATGTGCAAAATTATTTTAATGGACATTTTGAATAGTCACTATTAATGGAATTGAATAGTTCAGATGATTTTATTTATTTATATTTTTAAATAATTAAATTAAAAATACAATACAAAATAATAAATATAATAGCAAGTTGGTAGTTAAATAACTGACTTAAAATAAACTATTGAAACTTAGAAGTAATTACTTTCAAATTAAGTTCCAAGTAACATTGGAGTTACAGTAAAATAATTTCAAGCTAAGCTGCAGTTTCTATATAATAAAATGTGACAGTTTCAAATTAGTTGTTTAGGTACAGCTACACTTAAATCATTTAGCAATTTCACTTAACCTATTCCAACTCAGTCTTAAACTCAAATTAATAAAAGTCACACTCATATTTAAAAAATAAGTATAGATAGTCTTAGATGTCAAATAAAATATCATAAATACAACCTAAAGTTTTGAATGACACCAACAATTCAAAACTAAAAATATTGAGAGTTCCATAAGAGTGTTTCTTTCTACCACAAATTAAAATATTCACTGGTCAGAAACAAGCAACACTAAGAATGAATGAACAGTGTTGGAGGATTCAGACTTTTATCGTAATGTACTTCTTGCTGGGTTTTTTTTATGAAGCGTCCTCTGTGCTGATGGCTACCGGGGGTAAGAAGTGCGCTCTCACCTGAGCATGAAGGTGCGCTACCTCAGCATCATCTTTTTCCATTGTGCGGATAAGCTGAGCAAAGCGCACAATGCCTGAAATAATTTAACCATGACACATAAAGAAAACACAACATAAAACTAAAGAGAGTGAAATTATAATTTGCAAACTGCAGTAGAAGGTTAAATGAACATTTATACTGAAGCAGCATAGTGCAACAAGGAAACTTAATAAGGATGTAACAAATGAATAGGGTTGTCACACATTCTGAAGTTGTAGTCATCCCAATTTAGGACATTCCATAAACTGTGTGTGAACTTTTTATAAAAGTTAATTTACTTAAGAGAATGTTTCAGGCCAAGTAGACGACATGCAACCTACACCCGTTTCTAACCATGTGGCTCTATAGCTTAGTGAGACACACATCATTTAACTGTCATTTCAACCCACTTCACTGGTCACATGGTCTAAGCTGCTACTCTTGCAGTAGACTAGACTGCTGATATGAGATTGAGGTTCGAATCCAGGTTAGGTGTACTGAGGGTAGTTTTTCCAAAATAGTTTTCCACTCTCCCTCCACACAAATGTGAGTACACTTCCTTTGAGTATATCCTGCCTAATTCCTAAATCCATTAACATAATTAGTACATAACCATATGACCCGAGCGGATAGTAAGACTCGATGCTTAAAAAAACCTGGCATTTCCTTTATGTCTTATTATTTTTATAAGGGAAATAATGTGTAAATGGTTTGACAGGACAAGTGAAGAGAAGCTGAAAGAAGCATCCTATCGTTTCAAGTTAGTTCCCTTCCTTATTACATTATTTTACAGTTTTCTTCGTTAGTGGACATATTCTTAATTTACTATTTTACACTGTCAAATATCACCACGAAGTGTCCAAATCTTACTCTATTGTGTATGGTAACAGGCAAATGGCTTATATTTTATCTTCCATTTAATTTAAATATATATATTTCCATTAGGGCTGTCACTATAAAAACTAATATGTTAAAAATTGAATACTTTGAAATAGGGCCACCCTCTGCCTACCCTCACCCCACCAAGTATTAAATTAGCAGATACATTTTACAGATTAACTCAAATATGAGGGGCATTTATTATTTTTTAAATTTGACCCTCTTACAACAAAATAAATGTACTGGAAGATTGTATTTTTGGGGTTCAAGCACCCCCCTTACACCAAAGGTATTGTAAATTTTATATTCTTTAAAGTTTAGGCTAGTAGCTAGTTCGACTTGTATAAAATTAATCAAAACTACAATTTAAAAAAAAATCATTTGTTTCAAGAGTGATTCAATGTTTAAGGCTTTCCTTAGATCTCCCTTTGGAGGACTTCACCGCAAACAACCGAATGTAGGACACCTCTCCAAAATAGTTTTCTGGGTACTGCCCTTTTAGTAACAGGCTTTACAAGTTACAGTTCATAATTAAGATTCAACACAAAAATATGAGAAGTGATTACGTTAAAAGTTACCAAAATAGGATAATTAATATGATTTGAGTGTCTTGAGATCTTATATCTTAGACCAGTTGTAAGTGTTCACACATATATTTAGTTAAGTCACTGACAGACCCCTCTTCTAAGCTTTGTATGCATGAGTAATCAATAGGTAATAATATTGCCTTCCATCTTAAGGTCTGGAATTTGATTTCAATCTCACCAGTGGCCACTTGGGCTAAGGCATCAACATAGTCTGGTTTGCCAGTGACGAGGGAAAGATGAGAATACTGGCTGGTTTAACTGAGGGTATTTTTCTTAAATTGTTTACCCAGTCTCCTTTCACACAAATATGGGTGTATTTTTTTTTTATCAAATTCAAACATCCTAATATGAGATGGGTAGTAAGACGAGGTGTACAAAAGTTGATCTACAAAGTAACTTTCATCTGCTGTATACACTATTCATTCATCTTAGAATTGATTACATTTATGCAAATTATTACCTTTCTTTATCTAATCTCTTCTTAATATATACTTGCACCCCTAATTATTAAAAATTTGATAGGTGAAGAAAAAGCGTATTTTAGGGAGAATGTAACAAGGCTGAAAAGGCGCAATAAAGAAATAAAACAAGTCAGTTTAAATAATTAAATTTTTTTAATCGTACATATGTGCAAACTTAAAAAATACTTGTATTGCTGGTAACATACTTTACAAAAATTAACACAATGATCAAATAAAATCTGGGGACGATACAAAATATTTCAATTACAAATCCTGTATAATTTAAGGATCACATCTAATATATTACCTGTAAAATTTGCCCTCTTATTATGTTATTTCAGGTTCTCTTTATCTTATGTAATATTCAACTACTGTAGTGAAAGCATTAAGCCACTTTTTAAATTGGAAACAAAGAAAGTGATTGGTGAACCAACTAGCAAGTTTAAGTAATCTTTACGCTAGGAATGAATTAGCAATATACAACACTAAAGAAGTTAACGAATCATATGTTTAAATAATCTTTATGCTAGGAATTAGTTAGCATTAAACAATAAAGAATTTAATACGTATGTTTAAATAATATTTATGCTAGGAATGAATTAGCACTAAACAATAAATAAGTTAATGCATATGTTTAAGTAATCTTTATGCTAGGAATGAGTTAACATTAAACAATACTGAAGTTAAAACATGAACGAATGACAACGTTAAGTTTTGAATAGCTAGTTCAAAGCAATCACCTAATAATTTGATAGTTCGTTTAGAAGTAAACAAAAAAGATGAAGTTAAAAAAGAAAAACTAACCTTCTCGTCCTTCAGAAAAGCCATATTTCTTTATTACTTCCATTTGTATTTGTGTAACAATTGGAAAGACATATTGCATCATTTTTAACATGTCATTTCCTGCATTATCTTTAGCTTCTCCAAGCTTCATAGTATTTTCAGGAAGGTTTATAGCTTCCAGCACATTTGTTAGAGCGGCTGAAAATAAACAATAAAAGGTAGCTGCTTTTTGAAGTCTACTCGAGGTGACCATACGCAAGCGGTCTTCCAGCATCTTACTCTGGCTATCAGGAGTCAAAAACCTATTACTGTTGTGGTGTGATTAGTTATATTATATGTATGGTATGCCTAAAATAAGTTTTATAAATATTTATATAATAAAGATATTCTAAACTTTTCTAATACAGTTTACAACCAACATTTCAACATGGAGCACATTGTATGAATTAGTGTAACAAAGGATATGTCTTCATATAAGCTCTTCTGTTTGATAATTTGTATTCTAGCCGGTTACACCTTAAAAAAAGATATCTTAACCCTGAGACTGTTTAAGCTTCATTATCTTTCTTTGAAAGCGTGTTAATTCAAGAATTTTCTATACTTTTTTAAAAATCTGTTTAAATAAAACTATTAATACCAGAGTCAAGGCTTGTTAGAACAATTATTAGCTCTAAAAAAGTTGTATTTTATTATGTTTGGACAAATTTATAGGAAAGGTGGATAGAAACATATAAAAGAAACAAACACAATATGGCTTTTACAATGAAAAGAACAACACAGTTCACACTTTACATTGCTACCATTGGACAAAGAGGTAATGGCTGCCTCTTGAAGAAAATCTATTGTTACCGCCCAATCCCCAGACCTGGGTTTCATTCCATCAGAACTCGTCATATGGGAGTGTGAAACGCGCAACGCAACTTCCTAAAAGAGGAAACCAGATTGTGTAGGTTTAGATAAAGCATGTATATTAATGTGTAGGCTTACTTCAGGAAATGTATGCCTCTATCAGTTGAAAGTTTTCCTTGTGTAGGTTTACAAACTAAGTACAAAAATATGGTCACCTTAAGTGACATATCTTACAATCTGTTACATCATTCACTAATAATAAAAATACAATATTAATCTATAGTACCTCTTACCATGATAATTATAACACAAGTTTTATAATAAAGGAATGAGAAAATAATCTAAAAGATAGTACAATAGTTTTATAATCAATCAAGTTATGATGGCCAGACTATTCAATAACATTACAACTTACTAGCTAGTATTGATTTAATTAAAATTCTCAAACCTTTTAAATATTAAAATTCCAATAGAGGACTTTTGTGACCAAATAGAAATGTTTGTAGAATTTTTAATAGCTTTAGAGTAAACTTCACATATTTATTTTACATATATTTCTCAATTTTTAAATTATATTATTGTACATGCATATAAATATATATTGTAAATAGTATATACATCAAATACATTTTAAAAGTGTAGAGGGAGGTGAAAAAGTAAAAACACTTGAATTTACATTTGATTACAACCCCAAATATTCAAGTACTTTTACACACAGTCTTCCATTCATAGGATAAACCTATATACATATTAATACATGAATGACATTGTTGTTCTTTGTTTAATTGATCTTTCTCAAGTCAAGACCTGTTAAATGTCGAAATGTCCTAGATCATTCCTGCCCAACACATTTGCACAAGCTTTAGAATTTACATGGAATATAGTCTCAAATTACTTTAGCGGGTTTTTTAACCAAAGATGATAAGATTATTAAAGTTTGAACTTGAAGTGTGGAGTATAACAAAGAAAAACCAATCAGCACTTATAGATCCATTATTACAACAATGGAACAATTTACCAGGTTGTCTGTCATTCATGGACGGCCCCCATCATATAAAGGCAATTTCTTTATCCGACCATTATCGTAATGACAACTATTTTTGAAAATAAGTTACTCTTTTTCATAAAATAAAATGAGTAGGCCTGTATTTCTAACAGAGGAAAAAAAAGTAAAGTAAAGTAAATTTGGCAAAACCCACCTTAAGATATAAATACAATCTCAATCCTCATTTGAAATTGTCAAAATGATTGAATAATACTGTGAAACTTAACACATTTCTTTACCTCCTTATTTGCTTTACTTACAAACCCAGCGATGTTTAAAGTTAAAAAAAGAAAGTATTCATAACCTGATGCTTGTTTATCAAGTGGTGAAACTTAATGATTTAAACTTGTCAATAAGTACACAAGAAAAAAGTTTTAGCTTTATACTATCAAATTTAATTGTTATTGGCTTTAAACGTACATATATTTTAAATACTAAAATTTAAATTCAGCAGCAATTACAGAAAAATGATAATTTAACCATAGTCTATGCACTCTGCTAAGAGCATTAAAAAAAACTTTTGGCAATGTAGAAATAGAGAGTGCCCAGAAAATATATGTATAAAATTAAATATATGCCATGAAACAAAACTTTAAAATGATGAAATACTTGGGATAGTTATTAATTTTCTTTATGTTATGGTTAACAACTAATTTGCTCTTCATATGTTTAAATTAGTTAAATAAGTTAGCTAGTTAACAAAAGTAGAAAATCAAACGTAAAATAAAATAAACAAGCACAGCACAAAAGTAAATATCACCAAATAGCCTGGATGTTACAGTATATATTATTGGTATAAAACGCAACATAATTTGACCATATGCATTACAAAAGTACAGTACTGCTAATAGGTAATGTGTGGTATATGTAATAAAATGCAGAATAAAGAGCAAAGCTAGTGCTTTGTTTTGCCCAATAAAGAGCTTTGCCTGTAAATTTATCTAAAGGGCCATTGCATCTTCTAAAAGAGCTGCTAACTCACGCAAGTGTTGCATTTTGCTACCAGTGGCTGGAGACGCTGCAGTGGGCCGACCAATATAGCTTACATCTCTGGTACTATTGAGAGCCGTGTTAAAGCGTGGGTTAACATATGTCCATGAGCCCTGGTTTTTGTGCTCTTCTTGTGCCCAGTACAGGGTAGCATTTGGATATTTTGTACACTCCCTCTTGACCAAGTCATATGGGAATGGAGAAATCTGCTCCACCCGAGCAATAGCTATACTACCTTCCAGTTGTCCCTCTCGGCGAGCTTTAATTAGGTCGTAATAAACCTTACCAGAACAGAATAAGACCTTTTTGATAGAATCAGGATTTTGGCTAGCGATTCCATTTTCAGGAATTAACCGTTGGAACTCTGTTTTTTCTAACATTTCATCAAAACTAGACCTGGCCTCTGGATGTCTAAGTAGTGACTTTGGAGTCATTAGGATTAAGGGCTTGCGGAAAGGAAGGGCTATCTGCCGGCGCAGTATATGGAAGTAGTTTGCAGGTGTGGAACAGTTTGCAACAATCCAATTGATGTCGTGTAGCTGACGTATGGCAAACTCTTCACTTTCAGGGGGGAAATAATCTGGATCATCTGCAGACATCTGGAGAAACCTTTCCAAGCGAGCACTTGAATGCTCTGGCCCCATACCTTCCAAGCCATGAGGCTGTAACATGACCAAACCAGACTGTCTCACCCACTTAGCTTGTCCAGATGAAATAAACTGGTCGATAATGCATTGTGCTGTGTTGTTGAAATCTCCAAACTGCGCTTCCCAACATACTAATGCGTTAGGGTTTGTCATGGAGTAGCCAAGTTCAAACCCTAGAACTCCAAACTCAGAAAGGGAACTATTACAAACAATGTATGGCCCTTGATCTGGATATAAGTGGCAAAGAGGCCTATATGTTGCTTTGTCCACCTTTTGATGGTGTAAAACATGATGGCGGTGGCTAAAGGTTCCTCTCTCCACATCTTGCCCACTCAACCTCACATGAACACCCTCTTTGAGCAATGAACCAAAAGCCATCGCTTCTGCTAGAGCCCAATCCACCGTTCGAGACTCTACCATCTCCAAGCGTGATTTTAAAATGCGCTCAAGACCTTTGTGAATCACAAATCCTGCAGCATTTGGTGGTGGTGAAGAAAATCTTTTTCCTATGTGTACTAAAGTGTCTTCTATTACACCAGTTGGAGAAACTTTCAGTGGATCCTTGCCTTCAAAAAAACCTGACCAAGGGGAGTCTAGCCAATCCTTGTATTTAATATGAGTCTCTTTTCGGGCATTTTGATATGACTGTTCACAAATGCTCTCGTATTTATCTCTAACATCTTTGACTTCCTCAGCTGACACAACAAATTCCTCAACCAGTTTTTCTGCATATTTGTCAAGAACAGGTTTTGTGTTTCTAATTTTACTGTACATCAAAGGTTGGGTAAACATAGGTTCATCAATTTCATTATGACCATTACGACGATAACACACAATATCAATAACAACATCCTTGTGAAAAGTAGCTCTCCATTCTGCTGCAATTTTACAAACATGCATGACAGCTTCAGGCTCATCCGAGTTGACATGGAAGATAGGGGCGTTCACGACACGTGCCACATCAGTACAATATGGAGAAGAGCGTGAGTGTCTAGGGTCAGTGGTGAAACCCACTTGGTTATTTACAACAATGTGGATGGTACCATGAGTTGTGTAATCAGGAAGGTCTGATAAGTGAAATGTTTCATAGACGACACCTTGTCCAGAGAAAGCTGCGTCACCGTGTAAAATGATGGACATGACCTTCTTCCCTTCTCCATCCCCTCTGTAAAACTGCTCAGCTCTTGTTTTACCCTGCACAACAGGATCCACCGCCTCCAAGTGGGATGGGTTGGCCACTACGGCCAGCCGTATGTTTTTATTAGTAACTCGATTTAGGCGTTCAATGTAAGTTCCTAGGTGGTACTTAACATCTCCAGAACCATCGTCTGCAGCTTCCAGTGCCGCAAATTGAGTGAAGATTTGTTCCAATGGTTTCCGACAAACATTGGCCAAGACATTGAGTCTTCCACGGTGAGGCATTCCCATAACAACCGATTCAACACCGAGTTCTGTGGATTTGTCTATAACTTGTTTCATGGCTGGGATCAATATCTCACAGCCCTCCAAACCAAAACGTTTTTCACTAGACCATTTACGTGCTAAGAAAGCTTCAAAGCCTGTGGCTCTTGTTAAGCGAGCCAGAATAAGTCTCTTTTCATCATTTGTCATTTCCATAATCCCTGGTGTCTCAAGTTTGTACCGAATCCAATCACATTGCTCCAAAGAATTAATAAACATAAACTCTGCACCAATATGGCGGCAATAAGCTGTCTCTAGTCTATGGAGGATTTCCCGGAGTGTCATAGTTTTCTCTTTGCCCCCTATAAAAGTTGTTGAAGGAAGTTTAAATTTCCTGTCCATATCTGCTTCATCAAAAGAGTAATGATTGTATAATAATTCTGGAGGATGTTTTTCATCCAAGTCAACACTTGATATACCTAAAGGATCCAACTTTGCAATATGATGACCTCGTATTTGGTATGAGCGGATGATAGCCTGTACTGACAAATGGTCATCTATGAGCTTCTCATTGTTTTGTTCACCTAAAGATGGTGAGGACAAACCATCCTTTCGAGGCACCAAGCTCGCTGCCGACGTCTGGTTACGAGGTAGTATTAAGTGGGAGGGTGGTGATTGGTAAGCCCGCCCTGGTGGAGCACCTGCACTACTGTTGCGAAAAAAGGTGGCCCAGGATACATGAACACTGTCAGGGTCTTTCAACCAAGAATTGTACATCTCTTCCACATATCTTGACGAAGTGCCATTTAAGAAAGGTTCTGCAGAAACACTTGATGAATAGAGTTGAGTTCTCGCAAAAACATTTGTGCAGCACACAGGACTACGTGATCTCAAAAGCCAAGTTGCAAATTTTTCTGGTCCAATGGCATGAGGGATTAATGGCGCTAGTGGCAGCAAGTTATTCAGAACTGTTCTTGTACAATGCATTTTCACTTGGTATGATGTCTTCAAGTTATATCAACTCACTAGGGTAATTTTTTCAAGCTAATTGTTGGCACCTCGTCATAAATTGGAGTCACCTGAGAACAAAGTCAATAGCTACACCAAAACCTATCCAACTTGTGGAACAAAATCTTTCAAAATAAAGTTTTGAATATAAAATCATCAGAATTATGAGTCTAAAAAATTAAAATTAGCCCGCAAAGTAATTTTACTCATCACATTAGTATAGTAGGACTCTAGTAGGAAGAAATATTCATATATCTTATATTGGTCAACATTAATATAATTTTAATATAGTACTAGTGTTATTTAGTGAGTAATATTTACAAAGTGACAGCTGTAGAATACATGACTTGAAGTATATATGGACATAAGTAGTTTTAGTAACTTTAATAATTGTCAGATAAGCCTGCACAGTTCTTCCTAAGTTATCAGAATCCTAATACAGTTCAGGCGACCCGCATTGAGAAGGTTTGCTATAACATCTTGAAAATGAATAAATATCCAAAAAGTGTGTCATAATGTAGAGGTCTACAAAATGTAATGTGAAAGAAACAATTATTTTGGTGGTAGAACTTACAAAATTGGTTTACTTGGCTATTACGACTGATAATAACATTGTTATTATCTAATTTTTACTTAAGTTGATTACCGGTACACCAATTAAGCAATTCAGGAAATCAATTAACATAAAATAAATAAAAACCTACATGTTTTAATTTTTAGAGCGTGTGTGGATTAAATGAATTTAATATGAACTCCAATTAGCATGCAACAATGGTTTAGGGTGTTGACAAAGGGAATTTAATGTTAAAACACAACTCATGAGGTAGAACTTGTGAGTTGTGTTAGCTATGATGTAAATGCATATGATAGGCAAGTTAATCTAAATTGTGTAAATTTATTCTTAAGACACCCCAATTAGAGAGCATGAACTACACGTAACAAACTCAATAAATCTCAAAGTTCAATACAAACTTTATAAAAATGAGATCTAGATCTGATGCCTCAATAATCTTTGTGATGGTTTATTGTGCATTTTTATTTCTTTTCATAAACACAACACCTAGCAATAACACGTTCTTCAATAGTGTAACTAGCATATAACCCAAATGGGCAGTAAGACACGGTGCTAGAAAAAAGTGTGGTTAGAACTATCAGCCATTGTTTAATATATATTATTTGAAACAAATAAATATATTTTATAAAATTAATTATTTACATAAAGGTAAGAGGATTTTATGGCCACCTTGTAAATTTCAAGCAGGCCTATATTTGAGACATTTTCTCAAAAAGATTGTGTTTTCAGATCCTTCTATTGATTAGTTAAGTATTGTATGCTTGCTCCTTGCCGTAGAGGATTTTCTTTTGGAGTGTTTTTTGGACAAAGTTGCAGACTTGATCATTGGTTGACATTGTCAAATGGTTGAGGATATGTACTATGTAAATGCAACTACAAATGATAAGAACTTTCAAGGAGTTAAGGCTTTAAAAATTATTAGAGGATTTTGTTTTATCTAGATTTTAAATAGGCCTACCTGTAGAAATAAAGAGAAGACAGTAAATGTTTCCTCAGGAATTCTTCCTACTAAGCTAAAACTTATCTGAAAATGGTACCAGTGCTCTGTAAGATATTAAATTGTTATATTGTCTGGTTTATATTGCATTTTATGCTGATAGCTATATAAAAACGTATTGTCAAAATAAATTATGAAATTAATATTAAATTAGATGGGCCTAAGTGGTTCTACTTATAATAATTTGATCTGAAAAATATTTCCTGCTTTTATTTCGATGGTGATAAGAAAAATGTCCCATGCATGCACAGTTGTTTAGTAAAATTTCACATAGCTAACAGAAATGCTAGAAGGATTAGAGGGCAAATATGTGTAAGCAAGATTAGAAGAGTTATAGACAATTATTTAATAAATATTTGGATGCCAAAGAACTACAATTTGGCTAGGTAGTAGAATTGTTTAACTGTTTCATTAATTGGGTCGCCTAACCTTAGGTGGTCTAGGTAGTTAAACTAAATATGCTATATTTACTTACCACGTGCGTTTTCTGATGTAAATTCAAAGTTTTCAGACATATCTATTGATATTATACTTTAAACCGAACCGTAGCAAAGATTTTTTTTAGAATTAAACCAAATATTCCCTCTCTAAATTTAATATTAAATTTGACGTGACCTGGCAAAAGGGTACATAGACAAAGTACAAAGTCGAAATTATCCTTTCTATAGTGTCAACTTGATTAGATCGATTATTTTATGTTTTTATTAACGATTTATAAATAGATAGACAGATATAATATGTCACGGTTGAGTGTTTTATATTTATTGGTGTAAATAAAAATGGAAAATAGCACACAATTAAATTCTTGATTTCTAAATGATTAGGCATAGCTTAGGTACAAGGAGGATTTGTATTGTTGTTTTAGTGTTGAAAGGAAATTCCAACGTGCTCCATCCCTTTTGATACAACAAAGCATCGCAGGAGTGAATAATATGTAAAATTAAAATAAACAATATATATTTTGAATGGCTTGAAGTAAAGAAAAAAATTCGGGGAGCTGAAGGAGGAGACAGAAGATAGGGAATGTTGGTGTTCTACGTTAACTGTCAAAGGGAATGGATCTCTGGTAAAAACGAACACATAATAAAATATTATTTGACGCATTCAATAAATTTCCTTATAGCAATTCAGAGTAAACAATATTGGTGTGAGTAGCATTTGATTGAATTCATTTTACCTAATAATTGTTGTGAACTGGTGTTATATGAAGAGCTGATGTGGAACAAAAGCCACAAAAACTTCCAACTTTAGATTAAACAGTGCTAGTGGTAATGGTATAACCACACTCTCCTGAGGGACCAGGTGCCTCGGAGTCTGGACAGGAAACTAAACTTGAATAAAATGATGTACTAGCGCTATCATAAAGCTTAGGAGTTTTTTTTATATACTAGATCATTTTTAGGCTAAGTTTTGTACTCAAAGGTTTTTCCTTGAAGTGATATCGTATGATCACGGCCACATTGATATCAAAACAATGATTCGTGCTGCCTCTCCCAGTAATATGACCTAGGCTGTGACGCACACAAACGTCAAAAGGTATTTCAAGGCCACTTGACCGGTGGGGTCAACTTAGGTAATCATGAAATTTATTGTCAGTTTTCAAATATGATAATCTAACCATCAATTTTCAACCACAGTATCCATTTAAAAAAAAGGTTTGTAATTTTTGTATTAGCTAACTTGAATATAAAATAAAATAACAGAACTAAGGTTCGATAGATGGTCTAAACTCAAAAGTACCTGTATCCACAAAAAACAAACATTACTGATATACATTTTAATCCTCTATTTTTTATAGCTCGACTAAAGCAACTTGTGTCACTAACAAAAATATTGTGTTGTAAGCCTATTTAGTCTCCTTTGACATGAAGGCTTGGACTTAAATCCTAATTAGATAAATTAGAGTTGTTTTTCCCCAATCTTTCTTAACACTAATTTTGTTGCATTTTCTTAACTCCACCCCTCTCGAAATATGTCGTTAATAACCCTTGTGACCCGCCTCGGTGGCGTAGTTAGCTAACGTCCTTGTTTCGTGTTGAGCTAGACTGCCGTGGGCGGGGAGATCGAGGTTCGAATCTCGCTCGGGTAAACTGGGGGTGGTTTTTCCTAAATGGTTTTCCACTCTACCTCCACGCAAATGCGGGTTTACTTACTTTATATTTGAGCTTCCCAATTCCTAGCCCATTAGCGTAAAATCCAAACAGGTAGTAAGACGCAGTGCTAAGTATTAATATAAGTATTATAATAACCCTTGTGTTAGATTTACAAATAAAAAACACAAGTTATTCTTGCATAAATAATGTAAGCAAGTCAGTTATTAGATTAAATTTAGTTGAAAAGTGACACCTGAACATGGGAAATGAACTTGAATCATTTGGCTACTACTTTGGCTATTCAAGAAGTTTCCTCTTGTTAGGGTAATTATTCACTCATAGTTTTAGGGCAGAGTCAGTGATGAACATGGGAACTCATCGGCTACTTAGAGCTATCATTGAAAAAAATGCCAGCTGTGATTTGGGGTCAGCTTCTATGCTGTTGCAGGCCGAAGATTTAATTTTACTTTGCTGGTGATTTACACTATGGATGGAAACTAGTTTTACTAAGGATGTAGCCAAGGTATATCTTGATTTTCTAACAAATGGATATTTGTAGTACTCTTTAAGAAAATAACATATTTTTTGCAGTCAACATTGTTTATACTTTAATTTTTTCAGTGTTTTTTTTGTGGGCATTAATAATATATTTTAAAAGTGACAGCTGCAGTTTACATGACATGATGTATGAATACATGAAAGTAAGTGAAATCTTGTAACTCTTCTAGCTGTTAGATATGTCCATTTTTAAAGCACTAAAAGTGCTAAGCAGTCAATGAATTCACACATCTGTCACAACTGCCTTAAACCTATGAGTGAAAGAATGATTCTGAGATTATTAAAGCACTAAGCAATATTAATTCTAATAAGAGACAAGAGCCTGATAATATTCACCCTATACTCTGAAGGAAAAAAAAAAGTTGACCTCGGTGGTAAAGTGCTTGCCTAAGGATCCAATGTTTGGTTCAAACCTAGTTGAGTTCAACAGATTTTTCTTGTGCAATACAAATCTGTAACACAACCGTTCAGAAGTGAAGTAAAGCTGTTGGTCCCATGTTGATTGTGACATGTATAATTTTATAAAAGAAAGAATCCTTGAAGGATTTTAAAATACCTTTCCCTGCAAAATTGGCTCATAGAATTTATTGGGTACTGATATAATTGTTCAATTTAGAAAGTACATGTTAAATACCACAAATAAATTAAAAATTAAATCTATTTTAAAAATTTGCAAATCCATAAGTATTACCTCTTTACATTTTATTTAACAAATCACTGAGTGGAGAAATTCTCCCAAATCACTGGAAAAAATTGATAACATGATTCCTTTATTCAAAAAGGGTTCACTTTGTGATGTACAAAAGTACTGTTAAGTGAGGTGAAGTTGACCACAGGGCTGAAGTTGGCCAAGTTTTTCAAATTCGTTTATTTCCCTTATTATGACAATTAATTATGTAATTACAAATTTAATTTTTTTTGCATGCTTTTTCATTACATTTGTTGTCCACTTTGGATGCTTATAAACAATTAAACTGAAATATCTTTTTTTATAAAAAATATTTTAGCAGATTGCTTTTTTATTAAATATTTTAACCCTGGAAAGGTATTGATGCTAGATGTTTATCTATAGCTTAAACAGAAAAATTCTACAAGAAACAAACAATGTCTCAAGACTTTTGAACACAGCTAATATGATAGCAAGGATAAACAATAGTTTTTAACCTAAATATTATCTAAAAATATAAAACTGTGCGATTTGGACACTTTATTGGCGAGAAGTTGACCAGCGTCCAGCCTGCCACACTTTTGATTTTCCATGTGGTGTTGATGTCTTTGAAGAATTGATGTATAAAACAAATAATTTGAAAGAAAGGGTAAACATTTATTTGTTAATATTTGTAAGTGTGCTAATAATTGGTATTGAGAAAAATGATCTAAATTCAATACTCTGGTGTTTTGTAATAACCTTGGGTAATTTTTAAGGTTAGGCCTATGTTTTTAGGATTATTATTATTTTTTTATTATTATTTATATATCTTTTTTTAATATTATTTTTTTAATATTAATTATATTATTATTGTTATTATTGTTATTGTTATTATTGTTATTATTATTAGCACCACATCTTACTACCTGTTCGGGCTATACACACGCTAATGTGTAATGGTAGGGTGATTGTGAGATGAAATGAAGGACCTACAGTTTAACGTGGGATCCGAACCATGGTGGAGGCCTGGCATTCCTCACATTCACAAGTTGTGATTAATACACGTCCTGTCAGAGGTGAAGGAAGGGTTTGGCAATCAGATAAATCTGTGCCAGGACCGAGGATTGAACCCCGGACCCGCAGCACAGAAGTCCGACACCTTACCCCTAGACCACCAGGTCACATATGTTTTTAGGAGAATTATAAGATATCAATAAATTGCAAGTTAACACATAGGTACAACAAATTGCAAGTTAATATACACAACAATAGGCCTAATATTCTTCTTTATTGATCACAATATTAAGTTATCTATTAATTGAGTTGCATTTGAGACAGCCAAAATAAGCCTTAACTTAAAATATAGCAATTTTTTCTTTTTAATTCTTTAGTATTTTCTGTTTATTTCTCATAAATTTATATTGTTGTCTACCTGTAACTAATATACCTATCACTATTGTATCTGCTAAAGATACCAAGGAAATATATTCCGAAGCCTAATAGTAAGAAATTGTGCCAATACAATGAACATGACATGAAAAAAAGCATTACATTTTAAGTGTAAAATTACAATTACTGATGCATGGGAAACATATAATATACCCAAAGGAACATTTGTGAATCGTGTACATGTCCGAAAAGGAAAAAAACTCATTGTGGCCAAACAGCTATTTCGAAATTTGAAGAAACTCATGTAGCTCAAACATATGCAAAGTGGGGCATGTATTGCCTAGTTATAAACTTAACAACATTTTGTATGAGTGTGTTCCTGCTGAATAAACCTGTGACTAAAATAAGGTCATAACCACTCTAATAAATTGATTTAGTTATATTCTTTAGTATTTTAATCTTACAGTGTTTTGTATTTTAATTTCATAACTATATAAAGTCTGTTCACCATAGGAATTGACTTCTAAAAGGCCTTTTTCCCTACCAGAAAGCTATTATATAGTAGGATATTGGTAGGAAAAAAGACCTTTCAGAGAGTAATTCCTACCGTGAATGGAGAATACATCTGGGGAAAAAATATAGTAAAAATCTTGTAATATAAAGTGTGTTTGCAACCAACTTATCCGTGTGTCAACTTCACCCCAACACTTAGCAATTCATCTTTTATAAAATAAAATAAATGTTTGGTTATTTTCACCCTATTTGTGGTGAAGGTGACCAAATATATGTTTTAACCAACCTAAAAATAGCTAAGGCGTGTTTTTATATATTTGAGACCAAGACTCATATAATATTTTTACTATTTTCAATCATTTGTATTGTTTAAAGCTATTATTTTCAATAATTTGTATTGTAAAAAGTTATTTAAAGTTGAAAAGCGGTCACCTTCACCCCATTTGACGGTATGGATCGATTTCTCTTTTGTACAATATTAGTAATATGTATTCAAATCAAAAGTCCAACCCATAATATTCCTTCATGTTAAAAATCTAATAACCTTCAAACAGCATGGTTTTTATAAAGTTAGAATAAACACCAACTTGATATGAGCTATACACAACATATTTTTAAATCCTTCACCAAACATTTGCAAGTTAACTCTGTTCACACAGACTTTTCTAAAGGATTCAATAGATTTAACGATAATAAACTTGTGGTAAAATTATTCAGTAGTAGTGGAGGTAGAGCATGTACTGTTGTCTTGGGTCACCCACACCAAACACTTACGGAAGTCCAAGAGGTCAGGAGTCGGGCTTTGGTAACGTCACCAAATTTAATCTAGTACTGGTACTGCAAACAAAACAGTACACCACTTAACTTATTTGTTTTTAAATATAAAAATAATTTTCTTTGAAATGGGATTGGAGCTGTCTTTATAGTGGTTATTTGTTGTTGTTCCTGTAAAGTTAAATTAAATTACATATGTCAAGGGTCCTGAGATTGACTCCCATGACCAGGTGTCATTTTAACCAGCTATAAGGCTTTTAGTTTAATTTAAAGCAGTACACCAGTGCACAACTACTGTAGCTATATTCTTACCAAAGATTATTTTCATCTATTGACAATACACATTACTATTCAATAAGATAAGTTTATTTTTTATTTCAGTTCAACTTTCATAATATTTTAAAATGGGATTTTGGCTTCAGCTGAAACTTTTAATATGGAAGAATTTAGTTCTCAGAAGACGGCAAAAGGTAAGTAGGTACTTAAGCTTGTATTTAATAGTTTATGTAGTTCTAATGTGTATTCATATTTTATGCTTCTTTGATAACCAAGACTGTAATTCAAGTACCTAGATTTTATACTAAACTGCTCATTTTGATGTGAATTGTAACTAAACTAAAAAAAAAAATCATAAAACTTCATTACTATATATATGTATATAATAATAGTTTTGAGTAAATTCATATTATTTCTATATTATGATAGGTCCCCTAATGTGGTTGAGCTGGCCTAATTATTGTGACTAGGGGACCTTGATTTGATTTGGGGTTATTTTTATGACAATATTGATATTTGTATAAAGGTGTGAGTAGGTATCAATCAACAAATAATCACTAAGTTAATTGTTAACAACATCATAATTATCACTAATTTATGTTACATTTCAGGTGCGCTGTGTTGTGGAGCTGATATGGCCTTTGTTCCTTTTCTTGATTTTGATGTGGGTTCGTACCAGGGGTCTCAAGACGTATCTGGAGGAATGTGAGTCCACCCGCATATATAATAGCATTTAGTTTGATACAAATTTATGTTTGGAACAAAGAACTATGGGTATGGATTTAATAAACAACAGGTCTTTTTAGTATGGTACAAGAAATTTGCAGTGGCTGTGTTCTGGAAAAATATTGCGTTATAGAAAACATTAAATGGGAAAATAAAGGTTGGAGGGCAGTAAATATTGACCAGACCTATGAAAAATAACTTTCTATTCATATTTTGACATATATTATAGGGCCTAGTTAACTTTGGTTATATATTATCTACCCGGTGTTGTTTATAAATAATGTCAAATAAATTAAATAAGCATTATAATGAAGAAATAATACATGCCTTGATTACATAAAGCAGATTAAACTGTAAAGAGGAAAACAATTGTGTGGGCTATTTACGATTGCAGCATTAGCGCAGGGAATCACAGAAACCAACACTCGCGCACATGATTATGCAACAATAGTGGTGAGAAAGCAACACAATAGGTGTTGGGAATCACAGTGACTCACATTCAAAATTTGTTTGGTAGCCATCTCTGAACCGCGCTATCGAAAAAACTCCTGATTTTGCTGATCGTGTTATATCCAAATCACATGGTACAAACTCACATTATAGAAAAACTACCTATATATTTATAACCCTACTAATCCTCTTGCATGTATCACTTAAATAAAAAAACTTAAAACAAAAAGAGAAAGCCTTCCAGGAGTTACAAAAAACAAAACATTGTAATATACTTGCAACTTTTTTTATGAAAGATAATTTTATTTTAGTAGTTTTTTTTCTAAACACTGTCTTTCTAGGCACCTGTTCATTTTATCTGCTAATTTATAACTATGGGGGAGGGATGATGAACATATAAATTAAAGGAAATATCTGCTCATTTGTGTAGCAAGAGGAGTGATAGACCATTTAAGAACACAACGCCCTCAGCACACCAGACCTGGGTTCAAACCTCGATCTCCCTCTCAATTGGATTTCACACTATTGAGAAAATGACGCCTTAGATATTATAGTGTTATATTTTTCACGCTACACCTCTGACATTAGCTGTATCCAAAGTGTGTAGTCATGATGGTTTTAGGACTACACCACTGATAATAATTAAATACATTTTCACAAAATTTAAATTTTATAAATCAAAAGTGTAGACTATTACCACCACCTACCAAAAATGACTGCTGAAATAATTGGCTTTATTTTCAATAAGCTATATGATAGCCTACTTTAATCTTTAGATTATTTATTCAATGTAGTTTCTTGACAATAAGTAACTAGCAGTGTTTTTTTTCTGTTTTTTTTAAGCTTTCGAATTTACAGCATGACCAATTCTGTAGAATTTTTTTTTATTTCAAACAATCATTAAAACATAGTACAAATTCTAAAATAGCAGCTCTCAGGGGATTGTAGGGATATAACATAAGATAGGTCTAATATTAGAAAAATACTGAGCACCAGTACTCATACCTACTTAATTGCCCAAAAATATAAATTGTCTTTTTTCAGGCCATTTTCAAGAGAAAGCAATGCCATCTGCTGGTCCACTACCATTTCTTCAAAGCTTTTTTTGTACCTTTAATAACACTTGTCATTCTTCTACGAAAGAATTCGACTTCCGCTACAATGGCACTAACAATTCAATGTAAGTCAAACCTAGTTTTGTTATTCTTCCAATTTTTCTGTATTTGATGTTCCTAAGCATATTTATTTTACGTCTGTTAAATCTGCCAAAGCTATACTGAACCTTCCTTATACTTACTATTCTTTTAAAAGAAATAGAAAAAAAAATTGTTTTATCATAACAATTATGGATACATTTTAATTTATTGTTAATGGAAATGTTTTGGTTTTTATTTCCACTTTTCAGACTGTCGACCCTTATCTCAGATATGGAAAATCTTCTCAACAACAAAACTACACAACAAAGACTTAAAAATGTGAAGAATGTGACCAGAGACATTGACGACTTGAGATACCTTATTAACAATATTACTTCTGGCACTAAATCTTTAACAGGTTTGAAGCTTATACCGTATTGGTATTCAGGGGTGGATCCAGAGGGAAAATATTCTAGTTAGTATTAACTATAATTAAAACATAAAGCAAAAAGAGGTTTTCCTCATAGAGATATATTATATATTCACATCCAATGTCTTTTTCATGTGTTGGTCTTTTATGTTAAACCTTTTACATGTTCCTATCTATGTGTCCTATCATTCTTTATATTTTTCCCCTTTTGTGCTTGAACATGTAGTAAGATGTAGTGATAAAAAAATAATAAAAAATATCAGAGTTGGGGTTCAACCCAATATTAATTACAAATCTGTACCAGTAAAGTTAAAATTTTGCTTTTGTAATAACATAACTTGAACAATTTGCTTGTAATGCTGTAATCTTTAATTAACCATTTACATTTTTAATAAACTTTTTTCAGGTCATGTGAATGCAAGTAGTTTACTGAGAAACAGTACTGTGCTTAGGAAATATATAAAAGAAAAGAAAATCAAAATTAGTGAAAATGACTTGAACACATTATTGAAGTCACAACTAAAGGTAGAGAAGCTTTCTTTGGTAAGTATTTTCCAAGTGTGTGTGATGATTAAAAAGTTCAGAATATACTCTTATTGTACTTACTTTCAATAATTGTTCCGATTAAGGCTAATCTATTATCCATGCGAGCAAATCCCAAGGACCTACTGTGTGACACAAACTTCATGTCACAATTGATTATATTGGATGAAGGGACATCAATGAATAATATTCTGGAGGAATTATGTGCCACCCCAAACATCTCATTGGGTCAGTTGGTTGAACTGAATCCCTCCATACTATTGGAAGAAGTGAGTACATTCATAACCGATATTAGAAATAGTCCAACACCTCAGCTCAGTCGGTAGCATGTCTATCTTCTGAGACAAGGGTCTCTGGTTTGATTCCCGGCATGACCGAAAAACGTATCATTGGTGAAATGTGGGTTTACCCTTTCACAGTGATAAATTAACGGCTGGGGACTGGATGTTATGCATGTCCTAAGTGTTAAGTTAGATCATAAGGCATATGAAGCTATGACAGGCCTAGCCAGCTAGTAGTGGAAATACAGTAGGCCTAAATGGCTTGAATAGAAAACTAACCCAGGCAATAGGCTGAAAACAATAATTGATGTAAAGTCAAGATTCAATATGTAATATTTCAAACTAGCCAGTGAACTTGCAATACTAATTACTTTATATTTCCTTTATTAAAAATAAACTTTTGAACCATTTGTGTTAGCCACACTGTTAGTGAAGTGAACTGGGGTAATGGAACATTTTTCCACTTTAATGTAATTACTTGTCCTCTTTTAGAATAAAATAGCTGCTAGTTCATTAGTATGTGTTAATGATTGGCTGAAATAAACTTATTTCTACCAAATTTGTATGATGTAAATTCAAAAGTAAAAATGTAACACACTTAAACACTACTAGCTATTGTCTTTATAATGTATTGAAGAAATCATTTTAAAAATAAAGTAAGTTACTCTATAACCTTTTGAGTCAAAGTTAAAATTTATAAACTCAATCCAACATTATAAATAAAATATATATTTCTATTGTTTGGTGATTATTGAGGTGTGTATGTTAAATCACAGACTTACGGCATAGTTGTGTATAGTTAACAGAGTTTGTGCAACACAACTTGGGCCGAGAAATGAGCTGGGAGCAATGGCGACAACTCAACACACTATTTAGACAACTGGCGGACGACCTTACGACAATGCAGGGATATCAGGACATCAGCAGGTAAATTAAATAATTTATTCAACTATGACCATGAAACAAAAACTTATAATTTCAGGGAAAATGCACAGTTCAAAGAATTTTGCTAAACCAAGTTATGTTTGCTATGGTGATTCACTTATTTCCACAATGTGAAAAAAAATCAATTTTTTCTGATCAGTAACAAAGTACAGCTAAATTAATCATACATAACTTTTTCCAAAATGCATAAGTTGAAGTCTTATTGATGGACTATTTACACAAAATGCTTTAGTTATTATTTGTTGTTAAAATGCTCAAATTGTGTTTCAGTAACAGTGCAGAAGTAGGCAAGGAATATCGTAATCTCACAACCCTATTTGCGAAGCATAACATCTCGACTGTATATTCCAACTATTTGTTAGTTCAGAGGTTTCTCTGTGGTCTGGACATAGAGGACATCATGGATCTCACTGTATTGGGTAGCGAAGAGAGTGACAAGTGAGTGAAGGATCCTTAATACTGCAAGGGTACCATTATACTAGAATATGACATCTAGGTGGAGTAATCCCCACTAATAAGCATAAATAATAGCTTTGGATATTAATTCTTAATATGTGCGATCCCGTACAATTTAATAATTGTGCAAATGGCAGCATAATGCCAACTACCGAGTCGCAGATGGCTGCGTTATCCGATGGCTCGTGATATTAATATAATCACATATTTGTAGCCGACGATTACTGCTAAGTCCATCATAGACTCTGCCTTAAAAAATATGAGTGAAGAATGACCCAGGGCACGGGACGAATCCTGGATAGCTCAGTGGTTAGAGCATTGGCGTACTAAGCCAGAGGTCCCGGGTTCGATTCCCGTGTCCAGGTGTCATTTTTCAATTTTCAGAATATCACTTTGATTAGTTTATTGAACTTAAGCAACAGATTATTTATATTATTTATTTATGTAATATTATTTGTGATAAAGCTTATGTTAAAGACATACCCTGCCAGTGACAGGAAACTGTGTATGATGATGATGTTGATTATTTTTATCACCACTTCTTACTACCTGTTAAGGCTATACGCAACAATGAAGATGATTTATTATTATAATAAGCAAAATTTTATATTTTGGCTTTCATTGCATTTTTTTGTAACATTTAACAGGCCGGTGTAGTAGAAACATCCATTCTACAAGTAATAAATATTTCAAGCGCAATCTGGAATGACCTTAAAACGAAAATTACATTTATCTTTGTCGGGCGGCCTAAATGATGACGCCAGGACAGAGATTAATGTTTGCTTCTATGCAATGTATTTACAGTCCAATTTTCATAAGAAACACCTTTTAGAAAAAACAAATAATTTTTGTTGCTAAAATTGATAATATTTTACTATTTTATTAGTGTTCTTTTATATCTTTTAATAACTCTATCAAAAATGACAGCTGCAGATCACATGAATTGATGTATGAATATGTGGAAGTTAAAAAAGAATCTTTGATGTATTTAACTTTTTGAACCGATTACTCATATCAGAACTCAACTTAAAAATTAACTTAAATTAAGAACAGACACAACACCCTGCCCTCGTTAGGTAATTACTGTAAAAGGGAAAACCCACATTCCACCAACAATATTTTTTTTAACCATGCCGGGAATTAAACCCAGGACTTTTAACTCAATAGACAGATACATTACCAACTAAGCCAAGGAATCAGACAATTGAAAGTAGAACTAATCATTTTTCTAGTTGTCAGATAAGGCCCTTTCTATGAAAATTGGATTGTAAGATTGAAAATTATGTATCCAATTTTTGAACAACAATAAATTTGAAATAGTTTTGGGTTATTTTTAGTCTAGATAATGTTTTCTAGGTTTGATTCACTTCGACAGCAGTTAAACTCCATGAACAAAGACATGGACAGTTATGTGAATGATTCCGATGCCACTTCATTATGTAATGACATGTTCAGAGAACTGGAGAGTAATACAATGACTCGCTTTATCTGGCTTCAAATCAAACCTTTTTTCAGGTGAACTAACAGTAAAGTGTACTCACCCTCTAAAATTTATACTAATATATTTTATATATGAAATAAAGTGCATTGAGTAAAAACAATTTGTAATAAATAAAATGATAAAACAGTAGGAAAATAATAGAGCACAAATAAAAGTAAAAACACTAACACGTATTTACACACACTACTGCACTATTTCTTTTATATGACTTTTATTTATGCGCTATTATTTTCCTACTATTCTATCATTTTATTTATTACAAATATATGTTTTACAATTTAGTTTTATTGTTCTAAAACACGGTTATACTAACCTACTGATTAAATATTTAGTATAAAAGATTTTAATATAAGTAGGTTTCACTATTGTAAAGCTTGAAAAATGCTGATGAATTGTTAAAGAAAAAACTATTGATTTCCCTTTAACTTGGAATATCAATTTTTAGATTATTTGAAACTTTTTTTTTAAATCTAGATATTTAGTTATTCAAAAAATAATAGCACTAAACAATTTAAAATTTTCTACCTAAAATTCTTGCAAAACACGGACCAAACACATTAAAACATTTGCTTTCACTGAGCACAGCAGGAGAATAGATTAGAGCAGGGGTCTTCGACCTGCAGCCCACGGGCCACTTGCGGCTCACAATAACATTTTTCGGCCTACTGACTCATGAACAATATAAAATTATTTCAAGAGAAAAAAATGACAAGTACAGATATATATTTTATACAATCAACCAATAAAATAAATATGTATATTCCTTTGTTTTATAAAAGATTTTTGCTTTTTACTTGAAGAAAAGTATTACTTTTTATACAAATTTACTTTGAAACGTCAAATGACAACTCTCTATAGTAAACACAAGAGAACATACTTACTAGAAATCCAAAATTTTACCTGTTGGGAGTGTGATTATACGTATATAAGAATGAGCTAATATAATTATTTTAATATTTATTCAACCCAAATATTGTTGGTAGAGTGTTGCCAACAAGAGTCAGAAACTTTGGCCCTTGGACATAAAAAGGTTGAAGACCCGTGGATTAGAGCGAAGATGAGAAAGATTTTTGAACTAAAGTCTGAGCACTCTCTAACAAATAATTATATATTTTGTCTAGAGGAAAGATTCCATTTGCTCCCGACACACCCGCTACCCGTCGTATCATGCAGAGGGTGAACGGGACTTTTGATCCTATACTTGATCTTAAAGAGATGGCTGAACACTGGCTCAATATCACTCTTCCTAAACTCAGGGAGACTTTTGTTAGTAACGAGGAGAGCTTAAAATACATTCAGGTGAGAGAACTTTGATCAAAAAGTTATTTTGGATTGCCTTTATATTCATGAAATACAAATAAAGACGAATGTGATTGATTTTAAGCACGAAAACACAGCATATACTTACATTAAAAATGTTAATCTTACCAAAATAATTATCTCATTTATAATAAATGTGTATCATGCAAATATTTTGCACAAACCAATTATTAACAGATATTTTTCCTAATGGATTCCCACTTTTCCTTCACACAAATATGTGTACATTTTTCTTAATTTATACCTCTTTCATACCTACATAATCAGTTTAATTAAATATTGATTGCCTGGAAAGATAGTAATAATTTGTTCAAAAGAACAAAAAGGTTCTCCAAGATATATTTGTTTAATTTATTAGGTTCTTACCCGCCTCGGTGGTGTAGTTGTCTAACACGCTAGTTTCGTGTTGAGCTTGACTGCCATGGACGGGGATATTGAGGTTCAAATCTCGCTCGGGTGGACTGGGGTGGTTTTTCACTCTACCTCTACACAAATGTGGGTTCACTTCCTTTAAATTCAACCTTCCCAATTCATAATCTATTAGCATAATTATTACTTAAGCGTATAACTCTAACGGGTAGTAAGACGCGGTGCTAAATAATAATAATAATAATAATAATAATAATAATAATAAGGTTCTTAGTGATGTGTTTTTTAAAGTAAACTTATTTTTCAGCTCTTGTTAACATGCTCATATACCAAAATAAACCTGTATTTTCCAGAATTTCTTGGAGACTGACATTGGTCAGAATCTGCTAACCTATTCTGCAAATAACAGCATCATCAACAATCTTCTGGCCACCAACACCAGTCTCCGGGTCAATTATGTCAAAGACATGACTCAAAAGTAGGTTTAACGAAAGGAAATAAAAATTAATATTGTACAAGTCTTGAACAAATTTAAAAGGACTTCCGATTTGTATTCGATATTAACATATTGTAAGATTGATCTAATATTTCAAACTATTATTCCAATTAATTTTTTTTAACTCAACTATATTGTGACCTGCACTGGTGGTCATACTGTCTAAGGCATCAATCTTGAAATAGACTTTTGTCGCTGTAACAAGGAAGTTGTGATTTGAATACTGACCATTTGCTCTGAGGGTTATTATCCACCTATGATTAATCGTTGCTGTTTTCCTCTCCTCTCATCATGCTAATACATTTGCATCTTCTCTTACCCACACTCCTTATCCCTATCACTTAGATTAACTTGTTAATAAACTCTCATTTTTTGTAGTTATAAGAAATACATTACTTTAATACAAAAAAATAACACCTTTTAATTTATTTTAAATGATTTGAGGAGAGGAGTTTAGGGGGGAGCTACTCAACTAAATACTAACCAAAGCAGCAGTTAAAAAAACATCTTTAAGGTACTTTTATTTTCCCAACATTTAAAAATAATTTACTTTATAGTAACACATTTTCTTGATACCAGATTGCTTCAAGAAAATAATACTAAGCTAAGAGAGGACATATTTGATACAATTCAACAAATGCAGATGAACTTGACACAGATACTAGAAGTGAGTAGCAACCATATCAGAATATTTTAACTTAATACTAATAAAATGGTACAAAATAAGTCTGAACCGAGTTCAAGTTTGTATGTGTTTAACAAACTTTCGATATTTCAGCTTGGTTCAGAAACAAACTCTTAAGGCCAGTGCAGACCAGCCGCTATACGATGAAGTTATAGTCTAAAGATATATAGTGGACTCTATTACATAATGTAACAATGGAAAACCACAGACCAAATGAAAAAAATAGTGGGCTATAAGCTTTATTATTAAGCTATGAAGCAGTCGTTTGACTTATGGATATTTTTATAAAACAGAGCATTGCTAGCACATGCGTAGAATGCAAGGGCGACCACGTACAACTTAACAACAATGATCCTGTAAATACCATTACGCAAATAAGTGTGTGTATAATTTCATTCTTTGCCATGGAAGGATTAATAGAGGAGGTAAAGCTACATTCCTTCTTGTGGCAGACATGTAGCAGTGACTACAAAAATATGATCCTCAAATAAATTATGGAACTCTCCATTTTCTTCCCTTCAAGTGTTAATATCGTGCATTCATTTCCTCTTTGGGTTGCTTATTGCCATTGTTAACAATGTTCTGGGTGACCTGGTGGTCTAGGGCTAAGGTGTCAGACTTCTGTGCTGGGGGTCTGGGGTTCAATCCTAAGTCCCGGCACAGATTTATCTGATTGCCAAACCCTTCCTTCACCTCTGACAAGACGTGTATTAATCAACAACTTGTGAATGTGAGGAATGCCAGGCCTCCACCAAGGTTCAGATCCCACGTTAAACTGTAGATCCTCCATTTCATCTCACAATCACCCTACCATTACACATTAGCGTAAGTGCGTACAATCCGAACAGATAGTAAGATAATAATAATAGTAAGGCTTCTGTGTCAATTTTCTTGGCCATCTTGCAGACAAGTATCACGAGAAAAATGCCATATTTTATACAGAATATGGTGTGTGTATGTTCATATCTTATTGTTGGCTATAATATTGCATCTGAACAGAGTACTATATAGTATAGCGCCTGGTCTGCACTGGCCTTTAATGCTTGAAAATCAAGAAGTTTGATTTGTATTTTTTTATCCCCAAATAAAATAAATGCTTTATTATATTGCTGTTTTACAGCGGCTCTTCTATTAAGAATGTAGTAGGAGGTACAGTATCTACCATTTAAATAAACTTAATGAAACTACTTTCATATATTCATATGTCAATTCTTATACCAATAATATGGTAAAATGTTATCATTGTTGACTGAAAAAAATATTATTTGTTTTGTATTTTCTAAACTATCCTTACTACTTACTGTGTTCTTACTTTAGTATTTATATATTCATAAATTCTGCCATGTGTGTACATATGTGCTATATGCCCTTATTGCAGTGTTTTGACACTAACAAGACTGAAGGCTATGCAACAGAGGATGAGGCAATTGATCGAGGCATGGAATTGCTGTACGGTAAGAAACTATGGGGAGTGGTCATCTTCAACAACATTGAGTCCAATGAAACAGACGTACTTCCTTCGTTCATCCACTACAAGATTAGGTGGGAACCATTCACTCTCAGGTTTAGTGACTAGTCTTTCAGGAGATAAATAAATTAATATGTATTGCATAATTTGTTTTTTATTAGACTTTATAAACTATATGTGCTGTGACCAGCATGCTGAGGTATGCAAAAGTGTGTTTAACCTTGGCCTTCAAAGGACGGGATTTAATTTTTGGTTTGAAGCACTCTGCTTTGTCCTTTTTTTTTCATTATTTTTACAGGAAAGTGTAGCATTTTTCTATTTTTCACCTTCCTAATCCTTTTTCATGTAAATATTTAGACATTGATAAAGGAAAACCTGCTTCGATGGCCACAGGGTCTAAGGCATCACTCTCGCAATAGACTAGACTGCCGATGACTGGGAGATTGGGGTTCGAATCCTGGTCGGGTGTACTGAGGGTGGTTTTCCACTCACTGTCTCTCCATGCAAATGCGGGCTCACTTCCTATAATTTAACCTTCCTTATCCCTAACTCATTAGTATAATCAGCACATATGGGTATAACCTGAACAGGTCGTGAGACACATTGCTATGAGAAAAAAAGGGAGAGGAAAATAAACTGGTCAAGCTAAAGAGCATATATTACCTCTAAATGAACCTCAATAAAAAATTAATGTATAAAAACTTGAAATCATTTGAGAAGAGTCATAGTCAAGTATGTTCTGTGTGTGTTGTGTAGGATGGACAGTAGTCGTGTGGACGGTACAGACCAGATAGAAGACAGACTCCCAAGACCAGGCCCTCGGCGGCGCCCAGCCATCGACCTCAAGTACATCACATACGGCTTTGCGTATCTTCAGGTAAGTCTATGAGCTCTAGCAAAAGCTTTCAATAATTCCTTTGGTGGCTGCATGGTCTAAGGTGCTACTCTCACAATATACAAGACTGCCGATTACAAGTAGATCGTGGTTCAATCCCGGTCGAGTGTGCTGAGGGTGTTTTATCCTATATGGTTTCTCACTCTCTCTTTATATCTCACTCTCTCCATCCCCTCACGCAAATGTGGGTACACTTCCTCTAAATTTATCTTCTTCATTCCCAAACCATTAGCCTAATTAGTACATAACCATATAACCCAAATGGGTAGTAAGAGACGGTGCTAAAAAAATCTGTTTTTTATGCTCTTACTGCCTGTTTAGGATAACCCTATGTGTACATTAATGGGGTAGCGGTTTGGAAAGTAGAAATTAGAGGAAATAGAGCTGCGTGGTTGTGGAGGAAGAGTGGAAAACAATTGAGGAAAACCACCTTTACTACACCCAACTGGTATTCAAATCCTGATTTCCAGTCTATTGTGAGAGTGACACTTTAGATCATGCAATCACCGATGTGGATAATACCTATCTCTGCTGTAATCTCATAGCACTAGCAACTTGTTCATTAAAATTCTTAAAGAGCCTATCTAACAGCCTGGGATATTAGATGCACAATCATGTTTATTCTATAAATTACATCTTAAGTGTGGATTTCTGCATTATTTACTCGGTGGTGGCAGCCACAAATTTGGATAAATGACATAGATTTTTAATTTTAAAATAATAATCTCTCAAGGTTTTATTATTATTTTAATTTGGTAAACTGGTTTCACTGGTCTCAATTCCTTTGTTTTCTAACAAAGACTACTGAAAACCACTAAAATTTGATGCCTGGTTGAGGTATATTAACTAATGAAGACACGGGCTATCTTTGAGATGAGATGGGATCTTGATGCTATTATCAACTCTAGTGCTATGTAACAACGTAAAACACTAAGTTGGTCAATAGTTCTCTTGATCTATATATTATATGAACACCTTTTCTCAGGAAGTAAGGTGCTACCTAATGTTCTAACGGACTCTGTTTCAACTCTTGTTAGAGTTGAAAATAAATCACTTTTAAATGGGGATGCCCCCTTTAAACAAGCGGTAAATTGAAAGCTTCATAAAAACAATTAAATGGTTTTGCGAGTTACCCAATCTAAATAATGTCCTATACAATGTAACCTGTGCAGTAGCACTACCATTACCCTTATTCCTAACAAATTAAAGAATTTTTTTAATATCTTAAATTCATTTTCCTTAAAGCGGTTTTTGGAGTAATATCTTTTTCTACTACCGAATGAGTTGTTTTGTAATGGTAGCTCAACGTTACCATTCTTGCCTTCAGATACACTTGCATTGCATAGTAAACATTTTTTCTCTTAACTTCTGTGAAAAAGGATTCATCTTCCCAATCGAAAAGGAAGTTCAATAATTTTTTGTTTTTCATTTGCATACACTATAACTCAATTAACTAGTTAAAACTTAAATTAATACACCAAAAACATGTGAAAGCAAACCACTAGGAAACAATGATAAACCATTTTACATCCACTACTGTCTCCATCTTGTGGCCTGGGTCACTTTTTTATTTAATCTGTATATATTCCACTTTTATTTAATCTGTATATATTCCACTACTGGCTGGTTTGGTCTGTCTTAGCTTCATATACCTTATAATCTAACTTAAGACTAGGACAGGTACAACATCCAGTACCTGGACATTAATTTATCAATGTGTTCATAAAACTATAAATTTTTGGCCATGCCAGGATTCGAACCTAGGACACTTAGCTCACTAGTCAGACACCCTACTGACTGAGTTAAGGTATCAAACATATTTACTGTCTAAAGTTATATAATTGTTTTTCAATATCAAAATTTTAAAAGATATCGCTCTAACTTTGCTTAGTTGTCAGAAATATCTTGTATATTCTATTTGGCGATGAAGTGGACTTTAGCACTGTAGCCCTGATGTTAATTATTTTATATATACACTAGTGTTGATTGTTGTAGTTCACCAACTTTGTTTCAGGATATGGTTGAAAAGAGCATAATAATTGAACACACGGGTAGGAACGCTACTCCAGGAATATTCTTACAACAGTTTCCATACCCTTGTTACATTATAGACAAGTAAGTAAGCAATAGGTCATTTTTACCATTTGTAAAGTTTACTTGCTCTTGCTCTATCTTTATTTATTAATATTCGAGGTCACATGATCTTAAACGATGGGACATGATGTTTCTAAGGCTTGCAGCAAACATTGACAAACATTAGTAAACTAAATATAAACATCATCCGGTATGATTAGACAGATATAAATTTAATAATCATTCACATAGTTAACTAAGATAATCTAGTGGTTTCCATTGGTTATCTGCATATATAAAGTCTGTAAAATATAAAAATATAATAAGTAATATTAAATAAAACTGCATGTATGCATTTTTACAGTGATTATGTTAATTATTTGTATTTCTCATTTGATTTAAAACTGATTAAAAAACCTGACACTGGAATATTTAAAAACTCAACCATTATTGCCTGAGGTTGCTAATAATCTTGTCCAATGAAAAGGAGTCAATAATATAAATAGTTTAAAAATCTACCTATTTTGGTGGCCTTATGGTAAAAAGCTTCTTGCAATAAACTAGACTGCCGATGACCAGGAGCTCAAGACTCGAATCCTGATCGGGTGAACTAAAGATGATTTTCCCTGAATGATTTTCCATTCTTCTTCCATATAAATGTGGGTATATTTCCTCTAAATTCTACCTACCTCATCCCTAACCCATTAGCATACATATTAAACATGTACATACATGCGCATACAACCTGAACGAGTAGTAAGATGTGGTGCTAAAATAATCAACTAAAGAATTTGTCAACAAAATCAGACCTGAAGAAAAAAAAATCTTATGTGGGAAAAACCCTTATGCTTATAATATTCTCTAAGATTTGGATCTGATAAAAACTACATTTGACCATCTTTAGCTTAATTAATATTGTTCATTTCCTAGCTAGGACTAACTATAAAGTATGATAAAGCATTTGATCAAAAGGTTTTGAACGCAGTATTTGTTTCATGTGCCCCTAGGTTTGTGATGGCCATATCTCGTACATTCCCAATGTTCATGACATTGTCCTGGGTGTATAGCTGCTCAATGATAATCAAATCTATTGTGTACGAGAAGGAACGCCGCCTCAAGGAAATAATGAGAGTCATGGGACTTGGAAATGGGGTACACTGGGTTGGTTGGTTCCTCGACAGCTTACTGCCAATGATATTTACCATCTCTTTGCTCACACTCATCCTTGTGGTTAGTGACATTAGTT
Organism: Timema bartmani; assembly: GCA_902151455.1. Taxonomy (NCBI): domain Eukaryota; kingdom Metazoa; phylum Arthropoda; class Insecta; order Phasmatodea; family Timematidae; genus Timema; species Timema bartmani. Next base: position 69,214 of record CABFWB010000524.1, read on the forward strand.
CTCAAACTACCTGAACTTATTGAAATTTCAAAATATAGGTAGAAAATAGTTTTATTTTTGCATTACCATCTGGCCTATATGCATTTTACTGCCCCAATGTTAATAGAACAGGAATGAGAAAGTCGGTTTGTTAACAAAAATTTACCCGCATAAAGGAAGAGTGAGAAACCATTTAGGGAAAACCACCATTATTATAGCTGACAGGGATTTAAACCATAACCTTCCTGTCATTGTCAAGACACACTATATATGGACTTTACATTTAGTCTGCATACCCATTGGCTTGGGTAAACATATATATGACTAGTTTATTTTGAATTTTTAAAATTATTTTATAAGTCGATAACTGGAATAATACATTTCTAATAGTAGTGTAAGGAAGTGGTATATAGGGTGTACTTTGTACCCATAGTCAGTTTTAATTTCATAATCAGCAGAAACATGAACATTGGATTTAAGAGAAATTAGGAAAGTGGCGACCAAGTGAAGGACGTTAGTGAGGAACATATTAGTTGTCACAGGGAGAAACAGGATTAGGAAAGGGAGTACATGAGATAGTAAAGGAAGCAAGGCTGAGGGAGATGAAGTATATAGGATAAAGGCCACACAGGAGACAAAGAATAAGATGGGAGGAGCAAATAACAGCATGTTTGCGAGTGAGGGGAAAAGAAAGGAAATATGTAGAGGAATAGTGGTGAAAACGCAGAGGAAGATGGAGGCATCTTACTAAACTGACATGGCCACAGGCTGTAAAAATTCTATCATGATGATTAGTTAAGATCCTAAATTAGGTTTCCCAAACTTTCAAACCCATTGGAAATGAAAATGTGTAAGGTATGTATATCAAGATGTGTAAACTTGGTAAAATAACAGAAACTTTGTTTCTATTTTGTTCCAGTCTGGTAAGGTCTTGGAGAACTCTGAGCCCAGTGTGGTGTTTGTATTCCTGTTCATGTACTGTGTGGCCACGATCTGTAAGAGTTTCCTTATCTCTGTGTTCTTCTCACGAGCCAACTTGGCTGCTGCAGCAGGAGGCATTGTGTTCTTTATCATGTACCTCCCTTACCCTTTCATGGTGATTTGGGAGGAACATATCAGCTCCAATCCTAAAGTTCTTGCAGTAAGCACTAAACATTGCACTTTGTAGTTTATTTCTGTCAAAGAACCATTTGCTAGGTTATTAGTTCCATTGGTAGTTATAGAACATTGGAAATCTATTTTAACTCTGTATTGTATTGATATTGTGGTCTTGGGGTAAAATACTCGCCTCAGGACACGATGTTTGTGGGTTCAAACCCAGCCAGGGTCGACGGATTTTTTTTTAGCGATAACAATACATAGCACAACTTCCTTCAGAGTGGAAATAAAGCCATCAGTACCATGTTGATTGTGGTATGTAAAAGAATCCTGGAAGGTCTGTAAAAATATCTTTCCAGGGAAAATTGGTAGACCCTTTTACTCTCACTCATAGAAATTCTTGTGTGCTGATATAATCAATCAGTTCAGAAAGTACACGTTAAATACCTCAAATAAAAAAAAACTATTAGACTCGTGCAATGTAAGGATTGGTTTATAATATTATCCTGACTCTGCACCAAGACTTTCAACTATGGTGAATAATAGAGCTGATTGAAAAATATATCTGTACCGAAATATTTGTTTTTTAAGAGCCTCCTGTCGAATGTGGCATTTGGGTTTGGATGTTCTTACTTTGCCCACTACGAGGAGATGGGAGTGGGTCTTCACTGGCACAACGTGGGAGAAAGCCCTCTCTTGGGTGACACCTACAACATGAAGTATGTGATTTTCATGCTGGGGCTGGATGCTCTTTTATACTCCATCCTCACCTGGTATATCGAGGCTGTGTTCCCAGGTGGGTGGAAACATCTAACCTCAATGTTATACTTGCTTATCAATAGATAGTCTGTACAATACAATCATTACCCGATTAGATTATTTTATAATATATGAAAATTGATAACAAAAATAATCAAAAATAAAATAAACTAATGAGGGAAAACTGGGTGAAGAAATCCCACCCAGAGTAAGAGTAAAAAATGTGGCTGGAATCCAATGCACAAAGGTGACATCTTCCTTTCTCTTACTGAGGAGTGTTTCTTCAAAACTCGCTTTGACCAATATTTATAATTATTTATTTTTGTATTTGAGCTTATTGACCATCTACCATCATAATACTTTGATAAAAAAACATTTACAAAATAAATATTTATGTAAGAAAAAATTAATAAAATGTGAAAGTTTTGTCAAAACTTGCTTAAAAATAAAATAAATATATTAATGTAAATAGAACTAATAAAAATGGAGAAAGCATACGCTTATACAATTAATTGTACATGACTAGCAAAGCTTGGGGGATAAAATTTGCTTTCATGTATAGTATAATTTGTACAAATGGCAACATAAAGCTACTCCCAAGACGCTAGTGGCTGCGGTATCAATGATACTTCAATAGGTAGCCGATGATTTCCACACATCCATCACAAACTCTTTCCTAAACTATAAGTGAAGAATTACCCTGAGCATGGGATGAATCCTGGATATCCACATTTCTATCAAACTGTTTGTAGGCCAATATGGGGTTCCCAAGCGATGGTATTTTCCTCTCACGAGGTCATATTGATGCGGCTCTGATGGAATTGTGGAGCCCTTTGAAAACCTGGGAATGGGTTCATCTGAACAGGGTATGTGTACACAACATGATGTTTCTGATAAAAAATGGCAATACCTTTAGACGTGTTTAAAACAGATTGATTGTGATAAGAAGACCGGGGTTTGATTCCCAGTTCAGTGTATTGAGGTCTCGTTTGGCTAAATGGTTTTCCACTCTTTCTTTATGCAATTGCTGGTACATTTAACCTAAAATACTACCTTACTTATCTGTATTACATTAGTGACAATTATTGTATGCTTATAGCTCAAACTGAGAGTAAACTGCAGTAAAATTAAAAGAAAAAAGGTTTGATAACTTATAATATATTCAGTTAAATTACAAATTAATCGTGGGTGTTAAGTTTCTCTAGTATTTGTGTTAAGTTAATCCACACATAAGCAGTTTAAGAGCGTTAAATCAAATTCCAACACATAATTTGAAAGAAAAAATAAATTTTAGTTTTCTCGAATCTTCAAAGCACCTCAAGAATTCAAGGGTTTCTTGGATTCAAAGCTACCATTTCTAAACTAAACAAATCAAACATTGTCTTAAAGGTACGTCTGGAAATTTTGAATCTGAGCCTAAGCATCTTCAACTGGGAGTGTCTCTTTGTAACCTGGGAAAAGTGTACGGCAACAAGAAAGTTGCTGTGCGCAACCTGAACCTCAACTTTTATGAAGACCAGATAACCTCCTTTCTTGGTCACAATGGTGCCGGCAAGACTACCACAATGTAAGTGTTACAATTAGGGGTGGTCCGTCATTAGGAGACACGGGGGCCATGCCCCACCATTTTTCAACATAAAAATTATTGTTTTCTTTCTTTTTATTATATAAAATATTTTGGGAAAAACATTTAAAAAGTGGAGCAGCAACCTCCACACGCAGTGGATTATTGAATTTGTTATACAGTATTCAAGTCAAAATTATTCATTCCTAGCTCCAAACGTCACGTGAGGATTGTAATAGCGTTCTCATGACTGAATATAAGAGCTGGGCAGGCCCTCTCAGAAAAGCCAAACCCAGTGTAAGCTCTCTCTCAAGGTCAATCCCCTAACCATTCCGGTGCGAGCTTTACACTAACGAATAGGGCCTGCTTTGTGGGAATATTGGAGAAAATGATTCATATTAAGCCAGTGTGAACCCAATTAAGGATTGAATTTGAAACTTGCTTACTAATTTTAAGATTATTTGAACTAGCAAACTAAGTTAAATGATGATCAAAATTAAGAGGCATAGCTAGCACACTTACCTTACTTACTGGATTATAAATGGTTTAGATAAAACACTAAAAAAATACACTAACACATTTTAACCAATTTTTAATTGAATACAAATCTTTGCTTACTAATTTCAAAATGAACATTTTTAGAATTAAATCTAAATAGAACATTTTATAATGCAGCTTTTTAATCAAATCCAAATCAAACATTAATTTAAATTATATGTATTTTTTAAATGAAATGTATTTTTAAAAAAAGCTGATGGCCATAAAGATTTTAATTGAAGTTGAAAAAATTATTAATGTCAAGGACATTCATATCATTCTATGAATAAGCGAAATAATGTTAGTTAAATAAAATCTAAATACGGCCACATGAAGAATTAGGTTGTAACAGAACATTGTTAGTTTCTATAAAAAAAAAAAGTTGAATTATTTAAAAGTTTGTCTATTATATTCAAATTTGTTTACTATTATTATTATCCCACTAAATCCAACTCTGGAATTTATTTGGGTTTGAAATTTATAATCTTTTAAATAATTTTATAATAAAGGAAATTGTTAAAACTAAAGAAAAAGGAAAAATAAACTAATAAGAGTAGATTTGATGAAGAAAGGCCACCTAGGGAAAGAGGAAAAATGTGGGAAGAATCCAATGTACAAAGGTGGCATCTTCTTCCTTTCTTCTGTATTCTATAGTAGAAGTAGTCACACACACATTTTAACACAAATACAGTAATATTTCGGCACTGTTGCCTTTATCAAACACAAAGAAGAAAGAAGAGAGTAAAGATAACACAAACAATGGATTACTCCATTTTGAAAGTCAAAATTCAAATTTGTTTACTATTATTATTATCCCACTAAATCCAACTCTGGAATTTATTTGGGTTTGAAATTTATAATCTTTTAAATAATTTTATAATAAAGGAAATTGTTAAAACTAAAGAAAAAGGAAAAATAAACTAATAAGAGTAGATTTGATGAAGAAAGGCCACCTAGGGAAAGAGGAAAAATGTGGGAAGAATCCAATGCACAAAAGGTGACATCTTCTTCCTTTCTTCTGTCTTCTATAGTAGAAGTAGTCACACACACATTTTAACACAAATACAGTAATATTTCGGCATTGTTGCCTTTATCAAACACAAAGAAGAAAGAAGAGAGTAAAGATAACACAAACAATGGATTACTCCATTTTGAAAGTCAAAAATAAAGTTTATAATTATATTGTTGTCACATAACGCTACTTTAAATTTTTGAATTATTAAATAAATATACCTAGTTAAAGAGAAAGGTTTAGAGGAATAAAACAAAGCACACTATTATTTTATGCTGACATATCTGACTTTGTTTGTAACATGCTCTTCACAAACTTCATTTCATAGTGGAAGCCATGAGAATGAAATTTGTGAGGATCATGTTAACTTTAACGAGGAAAAACAGGATAAGGAATTAAGTTATCTGAGAAAGAGTGGGAGTACCTGATATAGTAAAGGAAGCAAGACTGAGATGGTATGGCCATGTAATGAAGATGGAAAAGGAGAAAATATCTAAGAGAATAAGAGATGAAGTGTGTAGGCAAAAGATCGTGAGGAAGACCAAGAAAGAAATGGGAGGAGCAGATAACACAAAAAATGTGCAAGTAATAGAAGAGTGGAAGCGATTAAAGTAGAAAGAATGGTGGAAGGTTAAAGGAATATGGAGGCACTTTATTAAACTGACCCGGCAACTGGCTGTAAACATGATGGTGTTGGTGATGATATTATATCACTTTATCTATGCTTATGTTATTAGGTCATTTAATCAATATTGTATGTTAAATACTGTCTAGAAGTTGTTTTAAAAATAATTAAATCTGGTAATTTGTCATATTTAATGGGAGATTTCAAAACAGTTCATAATGCTTTGAAGTTTTCTTCCTCCTTTGAAATGTTTTGAAGCTGCAAAAGTTATTGTGTGTGTCGAAACGAAGGAGTTCTGACCTTTGACTTTGACTTTGACATTTTGAAGCTTTGCACGCGCCTCATGAAAATTAAAGTTAAAAATAAGTTATTCGTTGGCAGTGTTATGTATTTAGTTTGTGTCAGTTCTATATTGACAGGACTGCTGCGGCCGACATCAGGTACAGCCTACATATATGGTGTGGACATTAGGAAAGACATGGACAGCATTCGTCAAAGCCTGGGAACATGCCCTCAACATAATGTACTCTTTGATGAGTGAGTTTCAATCCAAATAGATCCATTAAAATAATATTAGAATTTTAACCCATCGGCTTAGTGGTTGACATAATTGTGGTTCATTGTTCTTTATGAAAACTAACTTAAAATTAATGTTTAGCAATGAGGGGGCCCGACGCTAAATAATTTCATAATAATGGAAATTTATAAAAATAAAGACAAAAGAAAAATAAACTAATAAGTATAAGTTTAAGGAAAGGGGGAAAATGTGGGAAGAATCCACCATTGTGCATTGGATTCTTCCGACATTTTTCCTCTTTCCCTATTCATACTTATTAGTTTATTTTTCCTTTTTCTTTAGTTTTATCCATGTCCATTATTATAAACTTAAAATAAATGTTATTTATTGCTGTAAAACATTTTTGCACTTATTATAGTTTATATAATTTTAATTTGTAGTACTATTTTATTGATTGTGAAATTATTTTTCTCAAAGTGTGCAGTTATGCTACACCCAAAATAATTAGCTAGGTAAACTATTTCTTCTCTTTTATTTTTTAATTATAATTCTATTTTTATTATTATAAACATTTAACCCTCACTAATTTACTAAGCTTGCATGTGTGTCAATATCAACAGAAGCAACAACTACATAAAATTGTGTAATTATTAGGTTGACTGTTGAAGAACACCTGTGGTTCTATGCCCGCCTGAAAGATCGTCCCGTTGTAAATATTGAAATGGAAATAAATATAATGATTGAGGACCTTGGACTGCCAGATAAAAGACAAACACTATCCAGACATTTGTCCGGGGGAATGCAGCGCAAACTATCCATAGCAGCAGCTTTTATTGGAGGCTCCAGGTAAGACATGTCTGGTTTGCATGACTAGCCAGTTTTTTAATTCGATTAACTCTTTGAAACCTGCTTTGGTGGTCGCATGGTTTAAGGCTTCATTTTTGCAATAGACTGAGCTGCCAATGATGTGGAGATTGGGGTTTGAAACTCGGTTGGGTGTACTGTAGGTGTTTTTTTCCTAAAATGGTTTTATACTCTCTCTTCATGCACTTGTGGGTACACTTCCTTAAAAATGTCATCCTTCTCTAACACATTAGTATAATAATAAATAAATGTATAACTCGTGACAGGTAGTAAGAAGGGGTCAAAAAAACTCTTTTGAATAATATTTTAAGCTTATTTTATTATATAGGGTTGTTCAAAAAAAATTATCTCTTCACAAATCACTGTTGTTAGTAATTATAATAGTAAATATTAATATATGCTACAATCCATTTACTATGCGTGTTTTTAAATATTTAATTCTTTTAACGAATAAAATCAGTATACAAATATCTTTAAAAGTGTGTTCAATAATATATATTTTAAGTGGGAGTAGAGAAGTCTAAGTGGTAGGAAGAAAAAAAATCTCGCAGAAAAATCTTAGGAGGTGACTCGGCTATCAAGAAACACAGTGAAAACATGAAAAGTATGATCAGTGATATTTGTACACAACCCCCTTTTATTTTTGTCAGGACTGTGATCCTGGATGAACCAACAGCCGGTGTGGATCCTTACTCAAGAAGATCTATCTGGGAGTTGCTCATTAAGTACAAGCAAGGCAAGTGTTATTTGTTGATTTGTTTTTATTATTGTATAATTTTAATATAAATCAACCTTTTCACTGCTTGATAAATAAAGCCCAGTGTAATCCCTCTTTGCCGAACTAAATTGTTTAATCACCACTCTGTTCTATTGTAATGTTTACTTCACTTGAATAACCAAGACATTCATCTTCAGACACTAAAGGTGTTAATAAGTTTGTACTTTCCTCATCTGTTATTCCATGAGATCTCTGCTGTTTTCAATTGGATCCCATTTTTTACTTTCACTCTGATTGTCATTGATAATGGGCATATTTAGTAGGTTACTGTCACCAAGATTTCAATAGTTTCTAAATTATTCTACAGATAGCATACAAAAACATCAAGAGGTTTGACTTGTAATTTATTATGTTCACGATAGATGGCAATATATGCCCAACAATTTGATCCCATTGAAAATTCAATTTGAATGATAAGTGCTTATAAATATTACACTCATAAAAAATATGGGCCCAGTAAGGATGCCATGTAGATCCATGCTCATAACATTAGAGATTCAGCAATATAAATGTTAATAGAACTATGACAAATATACAATAACTACCTGTATATCAAGTTTACTATCTTATCTGTACTTGTTATTAAATGGTTAAGTTTGCTGGTCAGAGTTTTAAGAGACTTAAAATTGATATGAAATTATGTCTAGAAATATTTAGAAGTTTTTATTGGGTTATTTATACTATCAAGATGTTTATTATTATCATGTTTTATATTAAGTTTGCTGTCAAAGGTTGATTTAGTTTGTTAGCTTGACAAAGTAATTGGCTATAGATTACCAACTAAAAAAAAAAGTTTACCATTATTTTTTTTAAACAAATACTTTAAATATATCTTTTTAAGGAAAACCTCTTTTCACTTTTTGAGGTATTTCATAATGTATATTTGGAAGAAGGTACAGGAAAGGTGGATATAAAACATATAAAAGGGAATTAACACAATATGGCAGTTACAATGAAAAGAAGAACACAGTTCACACTTTACATTGTTGCCACTGGACAAAGCGATAATGGCTACCTATTGAAGAAAATTGATCGTTACCGCCCAATCTCCCAACCTAGGTTTCATTCTATCGGATGAGTTCAGGAGATTCGGCAGTAACAATCGATTTTCTTCAAGAGGCAGCCATTACCTCTTTTGTTCAATGGCAGCAATGTATTTATCTAGCACCGCGTCTTACCACCCGTTCAAGTTATATTCTTAAGTACTAATTACACTAATGGGCTAGGAATTGGGAAGGTTGAATATAGAGGAAGTGAACCCGCATTTGCATGGAGGGAGATTGGAAAACCTTTTAGGAACCCCCCCCCCAGTTCATCCGACCAAGATTCGAACCTCGATCTCTCCGTTTAGCTCAGCTTGAAACTAGTGTGTTAGCCAACTACGCCATCAATATATATATATATCCCCCCCCTCCCCCCTCCAACCAGCTTAGCACATGCCTGTTCAACTGGGTATGGGCCAGTCTTAGGCCGCAAGTAGTGACTCTAGTTTGACTCCAAGCTAGGGGTATTTAGGGGGGTTTGTGTAACTTTAGTTTTGTGTTTCCAGGACGGACTATTATCTTGACAACTCACTTCATGGATGAAGCGGATTTGTTGGGAGATAGGATAGCAATAGTTGCTAATGGCAATCTCCGCTGTTGCGGGTCCAGTATGTTCTTGAAGAACAAGTTTGGAAGTGGCTATTATCTCACTCTGGAGCATAGCCTTAGTAATAACAAAGAACCTCAGGTCAGTACTTCTGTATTGTATGAGAGGTGTTTTTTAAGTAAGGACTGTTTAGCAATAAAATAGGAACTACTAAATATTTTTGGGTAATTTTTTTAAATCTGATTCTATCTACCTTCAACTACTTTTCAACATAGTTTCCGTTGTTATTTAAATATTTGTCATATCATGAGATACGTTTTTGTAGACTCTAATCATAGAAGTCTGCCACCAGCGAGGAAAGCCATTCCTGAACCGTCGTTTTCACTTTGTTGTCGGTGTGGAAATGCTGGCCCATATTTTTTGAAATGCCGCGCGTTTGTTCTTTCATGCATGTGTGCTAACAACAATAAACACAGATGCATATCATCTGACCTTGACAAATTTTTGCTGCGCAATCCAGAAAAAACGCCGCAGCCTGCTGTCTGCGAGAGAATTTTTTTTTGTCACATGACACTACTTTTAATTTTGAAAATATCCAACAAAGTACATCTAGGTAAAGAGAAAGGCTTAAATAATAAATAAAAGTATTATATTATTTCATAATATAGCTGAATTACTTATGCTTGAGTTATAGATATTATTTAATCACTATTCGGTTATTAAATATTGTTAAGTAGTTCTAACAATGATTATATGATTCGAACCTTGAGCTCTCTGTTATTGGCAGTCAAGTCTTGCAGTGAGAGTGATGCCTTAGACGAAAGATGGCTAAACTGTCGATTGCGGTCTACCGGTTGATTGCGGCCTTTTGTTTGGTCTATTGCCTGGTGATCGATTAAAAGAGCTTGAGAGATAGAAAATGAATGAGAGGGTGCAGTTTTTTCTCAACTGAAAATTACAAAAATCTAATTATTGTAGCTGTCTAACTGATGGACATTTACAATCCTGCCTTTGTTTGTGCCAGAGTAGCTACTAGCTTCTCATTCTACGAAACATCCTAAGATTATGAAGTGTCATGCATTATCTTCAAATTCAAGTATTTGTTCAGAAAATACTTTTTACAGTTAAACTATATAATATGTAACCCGCCACGGTGGCCGCTTAGTCTAACGTGTTACTCTCATGTTAAACTAGACTGTGAAGACAGGGCGATCGGGGTTTGATCCCAGTTGGGTGCACTTAGGGTGGTTTTCTACTGAATGGTTTTCCATGCAAATTCGGATACACTTCCTCTAAATATAACCTTTATAATCCCTAAAACCACTAATGTAATTAGTACATAATATGTATATAACCCAAATGGATAGTAAGACACATTGCTAAAGAAAATGTAGTTTGATGAAAAACTCAGTTTCAATGAAGAAGTTAATAAATAAATAAGTTTTTAAATGCACTATAATTTTACTATTAAAATACAAAATGGGCTATTCATTTTTCACTAACGGAACAAACAATATAAGCCTACGGCTCCACAAATTATTTTCCTTCTTTGGAGTAGATCACTAGATCCACAACTTCTGGCCTAGACCATGCGGCCACCGAAGCAGCTTATTGTGGATTGAAGGGATACGTTACCTTTGTGGGGTTTCACTGGTCTTGAGAACCTGATAGAACACATATATACACTAACATATAATCTTCAAGCTCTCGCTGGCAAAGACTGTCTTATCTGACAAAGATTACTCCTAGTAGATGTCTCTGACAGCGAAAACTTGAAGAATGGTATGCATTTTTATAAATATGGTGCGTTTTATCCTTAAGTTGGGTGTAATTTATATTTTATAGGTTGATGAGAGCGCTGTTACTCAAAATGGCTGGGTTGAGGGTGTGCATCCACGTTCAGACACTGACAACAGGAATAGCTCTGGTATGTTTCTAAATAACTGGCCATATGTTTTAAACTTAAATAGCATTAGTGTACTTGATATTCTTATCCTGCTTTTATCATAATGGTTTTGTAGGTATCATAAAGTATAAAATGCATCAAAGTTTTCCAAACAGAATCTATGATTTAGATTGTTTGTGAGAGAAAAAAATAATTTTTAATGATTGTTTTGCCAAAAAACTACAATTTTTTTTAATAATCTCAAATAAGTACTAGTTAAAAGTTTGGATAGGTCCTTTTTTAGAATTCTTATCCCTTTCAACTATTCAGTCTTAAAAATAGGAATAAGAAGATGCATTTTAAGGAAACATACACTTATACACCTGTAAATATGATGGAAAACCAGGTTTGGTTAAGATTTGTTCGAAACACCCCAAAGTACTTGGCCAGAAATATTGGATATATTTAGGCATAAAGTGAACACCCAACTATAAAGTTATAAAGTATTTAGTCTCAATATATATTTATTTTGCTTCCAAACCACTCTCAGCACCCTTGACGTGAAAGGAAGTGTTGTACACGGCATACTTTGTATCCATCGTCACACATGAAGCAGAAACATGGACATTGAATATAAGAGAAACTAAGAAAGTGTAGGTCATGGGAATGAAGTTTGTAATGAGCATGTTAGCTGGCACGAGGAGAAACAAGATTAGGAATCAAGTTATTCAGGAAAGAGTGGGAGTAAAGTGAGTATATGAGATAGTAGAGGAATCAAGACTGAGAAGGTATGGGCTTGTAATGAGGATGGAAAAAGACCGCAGGGAAGGCCAAGAAAGAGATGGGAGGAGCAGATAACAGAAAGTGTACAAGTGAGAGAAGAAGAATGGAAGAAATTAAAGGAGACAGAATGGTGAAAGGATAGAGGAAGATGGGGTTATTTTACTAAACTGACCTGGCCACTACTGGAAACAGTTGATGATAATGATGAAGGAAAGTACAAACACATTTTTTCTACTGCCAACATTGATAACTTTTCATTATATTATTAGTTTTATTTTATAGGTATTGAGCTGTCAAAACTAACTGCATAGATTACATGACGTGATGTATGACTATATAAAAATTATTTTAGTAACTTTAATAATAATGTGTCAAAAAAAGTTTTATATTTATCAAAATCAGACTATATTTGTAGTAGACCCAGTAGGCTTGTGTTTGCTTGATATATATGTGCTAATTTCAGGTGTGGCAACAGTGACACAGTTTATTAAGAGCTTTATCCCTGTAGCCCGTCTGCATCAGCACAGAGGCTCAGAGTTAGTGTATGTGCTGCCATCTAGGGAAAATATCGAGCAACTGGAACACTTGTTGGAAGAGTTAGACAGCAAAATGCACCAACTGGGCATCGTCTCTTATGGAATCACCGACACTACTTTGGAGGAGGTACGCAAAATCTGCACCTACAGGCACAGATGTGGATATGTTCTTTAGTTTAGTCTAGGTGGAAAAAACTATTAGAAACTGTTCAAGATTACAAGTGTGTTCGCTTGTAACAAAAAATGCATGTTAAATACATACTTATTATTCCTTCATATTATGATTGTAATTTTTAAATGATTACTAACTGAAAAGTCGTTTATTATTTCATGTTTTTTGTCGGCCTTGTTAATTGTTAAATATATTAATAATTATGAAACCCGCTTTGGTGGCTGCATGATCTAAGGCGTCACTCTCGCACTAGACTAGACTGCCAATAACAGGGAGATTGTGGTTCGATCCAGATCAGGTGTACTGAGTGGTTTTTCTTAAATGGTTTCCCACTCGCTTTCTCTCTCTCTCTTTGTGCAAATTTGGGTATACTTCCTCTAAATTCAATTGTACTCATCCATAACCTATTAGTGTAATTTGTACATAACCATAAAATCCAAACAGGTAGTAAGACACAATGCTAAAAAAAATTGTGAGGAAAAAATCAATTTTGACAACTTTAGACCCTTTTAGTACAAATATAAATTACTCAAACAACAATTAAACTGTCGCTCATTATTTATATAAATCAGTCTTTTTCCCATCACCACTTAGAACCTTTCTCATGTGTTTCAATTTAAACTTTTTATTGTTACATTGTTGTGAAAAATCTGACCAATCTCATCACACTTTTTTTCCAAATACCCTACCAATAAGATATGGGATTTTTTTAGATATTTTTAAGGGTAGCCGACCAAGATAATCCTGTACCCAATGGAAATCTGGCAAGCGATGGTGACTTTTCTAATGGTAAGGACTATTCTCCATTTATTTTAGCTTTCCAAACTTTTTTTAGCCAGGCAGCAGATCCTAGTATTTCCTTATTTGATGAGCAAAAAGCTAGCTTCTATCATATTCCTCTTTTACCCTCAATACCTTCAATTCCTTTACTTTCCATCCTGCTTTTCTAGACACACATGTAGATCAAAAGTTATATGTGGACGTTTTCTCTATTCCATTCCTTAAAATTCATATATTACACTTTTATATATGGAAGAAGGTACAGGAAAGATGGATAGTAGATAACATATAAAAGGTAGCAAACACAATATGGCCTGTTTTACTATCCATATTTCTTGTACATTCCTACATATATATAACAAATTATACCTCATAAAGGAAAAAGAGGTTTTCCTAAAGCAATATATTACACTGAAAACTAGCATAGCCTACTTAAATACTTTCGATTGGTTGCTGCAGGGAGATAACAGCCAATAGTGATGCAAGATTACAGCTTTCATTGTACAAAATATCATTTTCATAGTAACAAATAGAACTGTGATCAAAGCTTTGAATAAAGAAGCGACACACGTGTTAGTGAAGCCTAGCCTCAGTCCCTTTGTTTTTAGTATTCAAGACCACCACATGCTTCTAGCCTAGTTCATCGCCACTCGACTGTCATACTTGTAGGAAACCATATGCTTTGTATGGCTCTCCACAATAAATAGTGTTTCCATGATAATATAATGTATATTTAATAACTATATTTAATGATGAAGAAACCCAATGGCTAAATAGTTGGAAATTGATGAAAATAAAGAAAAAAGGAAAAAACTGATAAGTGTAAATTTAATTAAGAAAGCCCACCTAGCGAAAAAGGAAAATGATGGGAAGAATCCAGTGCACAAAGGTGACATCTTTTTTATTTCTTCTTTCTTTTATAGTATAAATGTCACACACACATTTAAACACAAATTGAGTAATATTTCAGTATTGTTGCCTCCTCCCCCCTTCCGTTTTTTTTAACAAAGAAAAGAGGGCTTCCTTCATTAAATTTACACGTATCAGTTTATTTTTCCTTTTCCTTAATTTTATCAATTTTCTTTATTTTAAGATAATAACCTGTTGGAGTAACTGACTAAGCTACACGATCTAACCACTGCACCAATCACGAAAGGCGCTGCAGTAGCGCGAGTATCAAGAGTTAACCAATCACGCACTTTCACTTTCACAGTTGTTTTTCTCCTTCAAACCAGACCGCGTTGTTCTGTGCTCACGCTAACCTTATTTGTGTTAATTAGCCCATTAAGTGTATTTGTAGATAGTGTTTTTGTCTCGGACGTTGACTCTTGTGTACCCGACTTTAACCTTTGCTAACAATTTATGGGCCCAGGCTCGTCGCGATAATTTTCGTGTGACTAATCGAAGATCGCGAAGCACGTAACTTTAACGGACATTGCGCCATATTGAGTCTCGAAAACTCGTTAGTACGCCGCGAAGATGAACGCGACCGGCGTAAAGTTCGAAGTTTTAAATAAAGAGAACTATGAAACATGGAAGATACAAATGCGTGCAGTTCTCATAAAGAATGATGCATGGGGCTATGTGAGTGGAACAATCGTGAAACCAGAAGCGGTTACAGCCGAGCCGGCGACGATTGAAGCCGAACGACGGTGGAGAGAAGCCGACCTGAAGGCACAATCTGACATAGTGCTCGCCATGAACCCGTCGGAAATTAAACAGACTAAGGGCTGCGAGACCTCACGGGAAATTTGGGAAAAATTAGAGGGAATATACCAGTCCAAAGGGCCGGCACGGAAGGCTGCCTTGTTGAATAATTTGATGTCCTTGAAGTTACAAGATGGCGGCGACATGCATGAACACTCTCGATGTTTTTTCGACATGGTGGATAGGTTGGCAGAACTGGAGGTTGACATTAATCAAGAGCTGTTGGCAGTCATGTTTTTGCGCAGTCTACCGGAGAGCTACGAAAACTTTCGTTGCGCCATGTCGTCACGTGACGCATTACCGCCTCTGGAGACGCTTCGAATCAAAGTTGCGGAGGAATTCGACGCGCGCAAGGAAACGAGCCGGAATTCAGCACAAAACGCGATGTACGCGGGAAAGTCGGCCGGAAATAATAAACGGGAAAAACACAGATGGGAGAAATTGGACAGAGACTATGGTGCGAAAAAGGACTCGAAAATGAAGTGTTTTAAGTGCAATGCGATCGGACACCGGGCGAAAAACTGTCATAAGACAAGGAAGTCGAACGAACAATCCGTTAAAAACGTCGAAAGCGTGTGCCTAGCCGCGACAGACATGTCCAACAACGGTGCATTTCGAATCGGAAATAATGCGGATCGCGTCAGCTGGTGTTTCGACAGCGGGTGCACGTCTCACATGTGTGGGAATATCGAGTCGTTTGCACAGATCAGTCGGAACTTTGATCACGGAAAGCTAAATCTCGCGAACGGAACATGCACAGATATCAAAGGAATCGGTACCGTGTCAATCGGGACGAGCGCGAGTGGTAATAAAAAGGTGATCGAATTCAAAGACACCTTGTTTGTACCGGACCTACGCGCCAACCTTGTTTCGGTCGGGAAGGTTACCGACAAGGGATACAAAGTGATTTTTAGTGAGACAAAGGCTGAGGTCATCGATCAGGATGACAACGTTCTGCTTATCGCGAAACGGGAAAACGGACTATATTATTTCCCAGAATTGACAGACCAGGAATGCAGGAAAATCTCAGGCCCAGATGACGCCGCACTTACTCCAATGAAGAATTCCATTGAGGATTGGCATGCTCGCATGGGACATCTTAATGTCAAATCACTTCGCGAGGCCATCAAGGCTGGATCAATTCAAGGAATCAACGTCGAGGGCATCAACAATGATTTTCAATGCAGTGTTTGTCTCCAAGGGAAGATGTGTCGCACTCCATTTCCAAAGGTTTCGGAGAGAGTGTCAGTACTGGGTGAGCTCATACATTCTGACATCTGCGGTCCAATGCGAGTAGCCTCACATGGAAAGAAGCTCTACTTTGCTACTTTCATAGATGATTCTTCGGGATGGTGTGAGGTGAGATTCATCGAGCATAAGAACCAAGTGATGGACGAATTCGATAGTTTCAGGGCACTTGTGAGCACCCAACAGGGAAAGGCGGTTAAGTGCTTACAGTCGGATAATGGACGCGAATATGTCAACAAACAGTTTGACGAGCTGCTCCAAAGGCATGGCATCTTGAGGCGTTTGACCGTACCTCACAACCCGCAGCAAAATGGAGTTGCTGAGAGGAGAAACAGGACACTGATGGAGATGGCACGCTGCCTTCTAATTCAGTCCGGGCTGCCACCGACTTTTTGGGCGGAGGCCGTCAACACCGCAAACTTCATACGCAATAGGTCACCAACGAGTAAACTAAAGGGAAGAACCCCGTACGAGGTTTGGTTCGGGAAGCCACCGGACGTGTCCAGCTTTAGGATCTTTGGGAGCGAAGTCTTCGTCATGGACAGAACGCCGGGCAAGGGGAAGCTGGAAGTACGATCGAAGAAAGGCATCTTCGTGGGGTATAGCTCAGAGTCAAAGGCGTACAGGGTATGGCTACCGGAGCAGAGGAAGATCGAGGTATCCAGAGACGCGATCTTCATGGACAGGACTCCGATCCAGTCAACAAAGAGGTGGGAGGACTTCCTACCGCAGGACGACAAGCGCCCAAATTTGTCAAGTTCATCAGTTGACGTTAACGCAACAGAGAATGAAGATCAACACGTCATGATCAACCTTTCTAACGGTAGAGAATCACATCATCCGATCGAGGAGCCATTACCAGAGGCACGTCCTGACGAGTACGAAGACGCCGAGGGCTTTCAAGGTTTTCCCCCAGATGAACCATTGAATGCTGTAAGAAGAGGTCCAGGAAGGCCAAGGGTATTGCGGACCGGACGTCCCGGAAGACCCCCCAGAATCTATGCAATGGCGAATCATGTAGTCAAGGATGACTTCGCTTTTCTGAGTGAAGTTCCAGTTGCTCGAGCATTGACAAGTAAGGACTCAACCGAATGGATTATGGCTATGGCTAATGAAGTGGAGTCAATTCTTGCAAAAGACACGTGGGATCTGGTGGACAGGTCAAAAGCGTCAAGGGTGATCGGCAGTCGGTTTGTGCTACGAAATAAGTATGGCACAAACGGCGTTCTGGAGAAGCGCAAAGCCAGGATAGTGGCGAAGGGATATGCTCAACTGTACGGCAGGGACTTCCATGAGACGTATGCGCCAGTTGCACGCCTAGATTCAATACGGTTGGTCATTTCATTTGCAGCCCAGAACAATATGCACATACGACAGTATGATGTGGAAACAGCGTATTTGAACGGGACACTGGATGAGGAGGTATACATGGAGGTACCAGATCGATTTGAAGAAGTCCTTGAGCACATAGTGAGCAAGAAAGGATACATGGATCAGACTGTCAGCAGGGCGAGGGCCACACTCAACAAGTTAGCAGCAGGTAACATGGTCTGCTACGTAAAGAAGGCTCTGTACGGCCTAAAACAAGCTGGTCGTGCCTGGAACAGACGTCTAGATGAAGAGTTACGTACCATGGGTGCGAAACCCACCAATGGGGACCCGTGTGTTTACATAAGACATTGGAATGAAGAGATCATGATCATCATCATCTACGTCGACGACATTCTGATAATATGTCGTGACCCCGAAGAAACCACCCGTTTTGGAGACAGACTTGGAAAGATGTTTGAGATGAAGGATCTGGGCGATCTAAAGCGCTGTTTGGGGATGGATTTCTCCAGAAACGGCGACGGGATATTTGTAAGTCAAAAGACATACATAAAAGACATCCTTCAACGCTTCGGTATGTCAGATTGCAAGCCTGTTTCAACCCCACTAGACGTTGGAACGAAGTTGGCAAAGGGTGGGGCATGGTCAACTTCGGATGGTGAGAAACCCCCATACCGAGAACTAGTTGGTTGCTTACTGTATTTGTCAGTGGCTACACGTCCGGACATAGCTCATGCAACAAGTGTGTTAAGTCAATTTAATGACTGTTTCAACAGTACTCATTGGGGCGCAGCAAAGAGGGTACTTCGGTACCTCAAGGGCACTACTAACCAGGGAATCTCATACAAGTGTGGGGAAAGCTCGTTAACGGGCTACGTAGATGCCGACTGGGGAGGATCACTTGACGACCGGCGTTCCTTTACAGGATATGTTTTCGTCATGAATGGCGGTGCGATTGCCTGGGATTCGAGGAAGCAACAGACTGTCGCATTATCTACCA
Organism: Timema bartmani; assembly: GCA_902151455.1. Classification (NCBI taxonomy): domain Eukaryota; kingdom Metazoa; phylum Arthropoda; class Insecta; order Phasmatodea; family Timematidae; genus Timema; species Timema bartmani. The sequence continues at coordinate 87,977 of CABFWB010000524.1, forward strand.
CGGAGGCTGAATACATGGCCCTGAGTGAAGCAGCCAAGGAAGCCGTGCACCTTCAGCGTTTCCTGCTCGAGCTTGGAAAGGAGGAATTTGGACCGCTTAAACTGCTCAATGACAATGTTGGGGCACAGAGACTGGCGACCAATCCTGTCTTCCATGCACGAACAAAACACATTGACATTCGTCACCATTTTGTACGGGAGACTGTTGAGTCGGGTCAAATAGTACTGGGACACGTGGCATCGGAGGAGATGCCAGCCGACGTGTTAACCAAGGCTTTGACGAAATCAAAGCATGGGCACTGTGTCGAACTCTTGGGACTGATCGGGGCACCCGATGAGCTTCCAGTTGTTATCTCGAGGGGAAGTGTTGGAGTAACTGACTAAGCTACACGATCTAACCACTGCACCAATCACGAAAGGCGCTGCAGTAGCGCGAGTATCAAGAGTTAACCAATCACGCACTTTCACTTTCACAGTTGTTTTTCTCCTTCAAACCAGACCGCGTCGTTCTGTGCTCACGCTAACCTTATTTGTGTTAATTAGCCCATTAAGTGTATTTGTAGATAGTGTTTTTGTCTCGGACGTTGACTCTTGTGTACCCGACTTTAACCTTTGCTAACATAACCATACTTAAAATACCTCTTTAAGGATAACCTCTTTTTGTTTTTAGAGGTAATTTGTTATATTTGGAAGAAAATATGGTAAAGGTGAATAGAAACATTTAAACAGGAATATTTCTTTTTTATATGTTTTATTCACCTTTAATGTGCCTTCTTCCAAATAGCATTATTTTTAAAGTACTCATCATATTAAAAATCAAATAATAAAAGAGGATTAGTAAATTAATTGTTTAATAAAACTTTTAGAAAATATTTTATTGTAATTGTTTGAACTATTTAATTCTTAGCTGATAAATCAAGTGTTTTCACAACATGTAGTTTAATTTTTAAACATTTCAAATATTTTAATTTACATATTAATTTATAATGTACCTAAAATCTCAAGATGGCAATAATTGAACATCATTTAGTATTGTAGCTCTCATAATTTTTATTGGCAAAGCTTTGTTATTTTCAAAACCAGAATTTATTTTTTCAAAAATAAATTGAAGCTGATATTTTTTTCAAAGTGAAGCTGAAGTTTTTTTAAGACTGGCACAACCCTATCTTGACTGTCTGTCAGAACTTGTAGTCATAATTGACTTACTGTTAGTGAGTTTTTACATGGAACTCAACCGCTCAGGTAGGGGAGGAAGGGATGAGAGTGATGGATATGGTGGGGGTAGATAAGAATGTTTCTTTCTCTCTCTTAGGTATGAGACATTCTCTGCTACCACCCCAGACACAAACATGTATACTTTTACTTACCCTATATATCTTTAAAAATTTCCACGCCACTTATATTATCGCAATCGTCACCCAAGTGTTTTTATTGGAACTGTCGTCTAACGAATTGTTCTCCAAGTAGATGATAGTACTATCAGATGTTTCATCACTTCTTTGCTCCTATTTCAAGTATTCTTTGTACATGTACATCACGCTAACCATTCCCCTTTCGTTAAATTAGAGTTAAATTTTTCCTCCGCTAGGCTCATAACAGTGTTTACATTGATTGTAACGTTCTTTTTAAAAATGTAGTCTTTTACTACTGTCCATATAAATTCTCTGTGGTTAAGATTGGGATGGTATGAGAATAGACATAGAACAAAAATGTTTATACTTTGCTAGTAGTCAGTGTATCTATCATGTCTTAACTCATGGTTTGTGCAGTCGAATAAGTGAATATAATCCTGGTTTGAGCAGAGTATTACTGAAGGTAATATTGTGTTGTGTAAACCAATTAATTAAGACTATTTTACACGTATATGTCGGTGGTGGGTCTAAATGAACATTGTGGTAGGGTGTGTTGTCTATAACTAGTACACTGTCAGGTGGCAAATTGGTGTTTAATTTGTTTGCTTTCAATTTTTCATAGAATAAAAATGTTAAAAAAAATAAAGTAAGCACCACACACTGCTCATTATTCCCCTACATTACTGATGGTTTGTCACTGAACTAGCCCGCGCATGCATACATATTGTTTTGCCACTGTGCAACCAGAAGAGTTCCATGTTAAACCTCATCAGCAGTACTTATTGTTTAGTCAGCTGAGAAGTTGTATTTCAGCAATATGTTCTTATTCTAAAATTACATGTGACACTACATTATTTCTACAGGCAAAATTGTGGGTAAGAATCTACGAGAGGAAATAAACAAGCAATTCAAACAAAGAGTTTTGTTCCACCCGAGTAAGAAACAAGCTAAACTGGTTGAACAACACGAGACTAGTGTGGTAAACTCCCAATCAAGTAAGTGCCTTGGTGAATAGAGTTGAATAATTTAAATTCAATTAGGTTCTTGAGTATTGGGTTCACGCCTACTTATTTGGTCTTATTTATTTTGGAAAAAGGGATTGAAATAAAATATGTCAGGTCTTATTAGCTAATTTTTAACGTTATTTCCTCATTGTTCCATACATCGTCCCCCTTCCTGGTAGGTTTTCACGCCCCCCAGGAGGACGCGACTTCCAGGTTGATAACCACTCCTTTAAAAGCTATTAGTAATTTGGTAGTTGTTTTTATCAAAACTAAGAGCAAAGGTTTAAAAATAATAGAAGTGCTATAAATATCATTAAAATAAAAAATTAATAAAATGTATTAAATTTATACACTACTCTTTGGTTAGTGAACAAAGGCTAAATAAATATTATTAAAAGAGTCAAACAGAAAGTATTTAAACTCTTATTAACAAAAAATTTTATTTAAAATATAATTAAGGACCTAATACAAGTTTAAACGATTATTAGCGGGATTCTTAGCAACTAATATTGTGATATAAGTTTATATTAGATTAGAGATTTTTTTATAACTTATAATCTTGATACAGAAATTGAATCAGTGTTTCAGGGTTAATTTTTCGAAATGCATAAAGAAATTTTCTGAAGATATCGTTCATAAACCTTACCATTTATTTATATAATAATAATAAAAGTATAGTACCTTATTCGGTCCATATTTTCTTCACGCCAAATAGCTTCCAAATCTTGTAATTTATTTGACGAATCTGTCGATTTCATATCTTCATTTCAAATCTCAACTCTTTTTTTCGGCAAAGTCATTTTGCCTAACTTTCTTTTGTTTTGTTTTTTTTCCTTGTTTTTTTTATAAGCACTACTAGCCTACTTCTTTTGTGTTCACGACCATGACCTTTCTTATCACCTTTATTTTTGCCCATTTTCTGGCAATTTTTTTTAAAATTATGATATAAAAATTAGTTTTAAAAAAATTCACTGATTTAAATATTCTATATATATATATATTATATTTAATGATTGTATCATAATTATTTTGATATTTTCTTAATCTCACTTTTTATAGAAAAAAAAACTCTAACTTGCGCTTGTGCAGCTTTGAACACACCACTGATACTTGACACTTCTATTAAAGTCATCGCCCGGATACATTTTGGTTTTGTTAGGAATTCTTCTCGTTCATTCTCTACAAATACTGACAACATTCTAAAAGGTTAGGTGATTAGTACTAATGAAGCTTGTAAACCAGTCAAGCAAAAAGTATAATGAGTGGGACCAGCAAGGGCTTTGTTATGTTGTTCACGAAGGTAAAGAGAGGGATGAGGGGAGATTGGTGATATAAGGAAAATTTA
>CABFWB010000524.1:91733-144394 GCA_902151455.1 Timema bartmani
GAGGAAAGTTGATTCAACAATCTTGAAGACATCCGAGTAGCACATTTTAAGCTTGACCATGTAGCTATGTGGTGTCAAATGCTAGAACTACAGTTTAACATTGGTCTAATGGAAGAATTGCACGTGATAATTCTTTGTGTCTAGACTATGCAAAGAAGGAATTAAAAATCTCCTAAAATAATGGTTGTTGTTTATAGAGTTTTTTCTAAACTAATATACAAAACAAATAACTTTTTTTTAATGTGTAAATATAATTTTAATTTTTAATTCAAAATACATGGAAATAAAAAAATATAGAAAATAATATTTTTTTTATATGGGTAGGCTTGAAGCATTAAGAATATAAAAAATAATAAACTAAGCGAAAAAAAGTTAAATATATTTATTTGTTAAGGTACACTAAGGTTGTACAATTCTCAAACGTAGTGTTATGTGAACAAGATTTGAACTAGGAACTGTAATAAAAATTAACATTTTTTTTTACTTTATTTGATTGAGAAGATAGTCTTTATTACACAAATATTTTTTTGAAAATCACATTTTTAGGAATTGACAGTTTTATACAGCCTAATATAATGTTATGTTTTCCTCTTTTAGTTTTGACTCCCACCTTAAGTTAGAATATAAGGCATATGAAGCTACGACATGCCTAGCAAGCTGGTAGTAGAAAAATATATGGCTTGAATAAAAAATTGACCCAGGCCATAGGCTGTAAACAGTAATGAATGTAAAAAAGTACAAGGCATCTACTGAAAAATATTTTATATTTAAAATAGGCATTCACATACTTAATATATAATTAAGTGTTTTTATATAATTTATTTTACTAAATATTATTATATAAGCAGAGATGGATTAAGTATGGAGTTTTTTTTAAGCTATATGCACAGTTTCTTGCCTACCCCATATGGGAACGACGTCATTAGGTATAGATGTATGTATGGCCCATTCTTAAGATCAGTGACCACATTGGCGGACAAGCTGTATTGAGGATGGGTTTTCCTAATCAGCTTTCCTCTCCCCCTCCATGTGCATGGGGTCATTTTCCTCTACCTGCGTGGTTAAATAGGGTTCACCCAAGTTGGTGAGAAAACACCCCATTTAACATCAGTACTAATTTTTTTTAATTCACTTTTAATTTTTTTAAACTAGCTTTCAAGATCAAATGGAATTATTTTCAAGTTTTGCACTTTACTATTTAAACCATCTTAAGCTTGAAACTTTAAACAACTTTCAACCCTTGAAGGGTATCAGAATACTGCACTACATAACTCGTGTCTCGGTACTTATTGTTACACTGTGTTTTAAATTATTTATTTCTGTTTTTTGATGTGTGTTTGATTTTTTTGCAGCAAAAAAAGAAATTGTAGTTCGTATGAAGGGTTGTGATTTGAAGTGTGAGTTTGTTATATAGTTTCACTACTTGGTTTGTGTGGGTTTTTTTCTTTTTTTGGGTGGATTTTTTTTTAATACAATGTTCCAATTGAGTCCTTGATAGAAAGTACTGCACCATTCATATAAAATTACCCAGGCTTACATAAGAATGGTTCTATTGAGAAGTGATATTCAGGTGTTAAGAGGAAAGCAAAAACTAGGCTTGGAGTAATAAAACATACTTTTGTTACTCCATTTTTAACCCCTCTCTCCTTCTCAATAAGTTTTAATCCCTCAAGCGATCAAATCTATTTCTTATCAATCTCATTTCAAAATATATTATGTATTAATTTAGAAGTTGGTTTTGGGGAAAATAACAGTGAAAAGTTTGACAGTTGAACTGTCTTCTTGTATAGATTAAATAAATTTTTAAAAAATGGTACAACTGAAAACAGTATTAACTTTTCCACTTTTCTTGGTAATGACAGGTTTTTATTATTTTGGTTATGAGGTTGAGGTATTTTAGAACTATTGGATGTCAGTTTGTGGCTATCCTGACACTGTGTTAGTGTTATTCCTTTCAATCCACCTAAATCACCGCATTATTTGTAAGTTAGGAATTTGATTCTTTATCTAACTGTTAAGAACCGTTTAACCATATTGTACGTTTTCCCATTTGCTGACTTGTAGGAATCCTTTTTTGAAGAGATCATTCTCTAGTTTTTTGTTTGAATGGAGGGCGCTGTAGTTCAGGCTCAATAAGCAAGGAAGCAGTCATTAGTCACTATATATAAGTTCCTCAAACCGCCTCTTATAAATATATAGCTAGGTTGGTTCTTTAATTCTCCTAGTGCTCAATGAAGAAAAGCGCTTGCCTCCTAGTGTACATTCATATTCAGGAAGTCTTATTTGAAGGAGCCAACCAACAGAAGGGAGAGGGGGGACTGCAAACCCAGCTTAAAAATTGATATGAGCCCTGAAGCTACCTGTTCAGGGACACCCACAGGTGCCTTAGTTCCAATCGAAACAGTTTCTTATTAAAATGCCTTTCCACTATCAGCAACATACAATTTATAATGGAGGCCGACTTCATTTTTGAGGATGCCACAAGTTCATTTAGGCTCTAGTCCCTCCCAAAACCAAAAATGTCCTGGGAGACAATAACCCATGTGAGGACAATTTTTGTGAATGAAACACTATAAAATATATATATATATATTCTACAGTAACTATAAAGAGCTACTGAATAATAGATGATAAAAAAAAGTATTTGTCCCACTGCATGTGAAGACTAGCAATTGGAACATGGTATTGGCATGGGGACAGATGTTCTATGTTGTGTCAATTAATCTGTGCATGGAAAACTGATTGTTTGAACATTTATGGTCACAAGCATATTCTCTTTCATCAAAATATAGACATTTCCATATGTTTCTAACGTAGTAATATATATATATATATGTCATTTAATTCATAAGGGCAACTTTCATGCACAAGACTACTGCTACAAAATCTACAAATCTCTTTTCATCGTTACAAAAATAATTTTATGTCTAATATTGCATATCTGTTAATTTAGTTAAATTTATTTTTAACGGCACATTCTCAATGGATTGAGAGATCCAATTTGGTAAACATGGTGCTACACTCTTATTTTAAAAGGTATTAACTAGTTCAACAGACTTCTGTGTCTCCTTCAGCATAATATAGAGAGTCCAAAGATTATTTTTTGTTTTGCTATATTAAAAAAGTAAAAAATTCTTTAATAAATTTTAGTATATTTACTGCACCTAACATAATACATTATTGTGGTTAGTAATGTTTTTTTAAATATCCATTGAAAACTCATGAAAACCAAATTTAATTACATGATTGACAGATGATCTACCACAAAAATCATTGTATATATTACCTCACTAGTTTATATGCTTTTAATAGCTTGCACACATTCTTCACTGCTTGAAATATGACTCATACCAGTCACTGCAAGTGTATAAACTAAGATGTGTTTAAAATTAGTTTGATTTAGCAATACAATTAATCTGTCTTATAGTTACTTACTTCAAAATGTAGAACATTCATTTATGTCTGCAGACTGAATAGTTTTTAGATGCCAACTACTAAAGCTTGTTCTAATAAAATGGCTTAGTTCTATTTGTACACCTTTTATATTTACAAAGCTATTTTTATTTGACTTATTATTTACTAAAATTCCTAATATTCTGTTGGAATAATCTCATCTACCACACACACTAAATTAGTTATTTCTTCAAACTTCATTATGCGTCTTTATTTTGATTTATTTTCCTTAATTGTAATTTATATTTCATTCTAATATTAAGATCAATACAATAATTCATCATCTAGTTTCAAGTGTAGCACAAATTCCACATTTGCTATTCAAAGTAAACTTAATGCATGGATACAATTGTTTTTGTGGGGAAATAAGCATGTTGACTGGTAAGCCTGACTCGGGTCTCTGACCAGGTGCTGAATGTGGGGTGAGTTCCCCGAATATTCACCCAAAATGTAACATTCCCTTAGACTAGGTAGTTTGGGGTGCTAACTAGTCAGTACTGCACCAGATGTTGTGTTATAAAACTACTTCTTTGGGTTTAACATAAAGTTAGTTTAGTGTATCAAGTGTAGACAAACTCAACATAATGCATGTAGTTAATGGTGTTATGCACGACACAAATGGGAAATGTGTGTTGTGTATTGGTCTAATCTCTATAAATAATATTAAGGGTGTGTGAAGTCCAGTTTTTTCATTTCGAAACAAACTGGAATCGAAAAAAATATATAAAATATACCAATATTTTTTGTTGTTTACGCTAGAAAAATTATTATATATGCTTATTTATATAGCTTTTTATGCTTAAATCATTTATAAAGTGTTAAGTTGCACAGATTATTTTATAATACAAAATCAAAGCTAATATTTTTTCGGAGCTTCACACACCCCTAAATACAATTACTATTATGTTATTAAAAAAGGTTCTTGTTTGTTTTTTGTGACTTTGTTTTAGGAAGTTGTGTTGAACATTACACAATTCCTCTTTAAGTGTTTAAATAAAACTAAATTTAGTTTGTTTTACTTTAAGAGATCTTTCTCCAGTGACAGCACTGTCAAGTGTGAACTTTGTTCCACTTTTCATTCTCACATTAAAATCCACATTGTGTTTAATTTATTTGATCCTTTCTTTTTTCACTTTCTCTCATGTAGGTATATAACAGTATTTTCCTCAAAAAGTGAAGAGATTACTCTTAAGAGTTATTTGTAAATAACTAAAACTAAATATATTTTATAACTCCTAAAGGAAAGCTCTTTATTAAATAAAACAAATATTATAACATAGCAAAAGTGATACATTAGTTATTTGTATTAGCATATTGCGATGAGCTATTTAGACATTAAAAGCTTGTAAATATAACTGTGTGCTTTTCATTAAGATAAATTTAAAATATAAAATAAAATCTTCTTACAGTTCATAGTATTTTGCGAATGGAACATTTAATCCTTTTTTTTTACCATTTTCACTTGCTCATTTCCCATTAAATTATTATTATTTATTGTATTATTACTACTATTATCATTATCATTATCATTAAAGATACATTTAGAGAAAGAATTCCATTAAACTAGCAGCTTTTACATAAGCCATTATTTTTGTCCTTTAACCACTTTTAAATTATGGTGATCTACCTTTTAAAAAATCCATGGTGTCAGCCCGCAATCGAGCTATACTGACTGACCGAGCTGCTGCCGCATGTTGGCGAAGATGGTGTCATGTGGACCACACAACAAACCCTCCAGCCATTAATTTCGGTTTTTAAGACCGGAGACATCTATTTTTCATTCAAGTAGCTTCTCATTTGTCCTTATGAGGCCAAGTTGACCCTGTTCCAGACTCATTGCTTCACAGAAAAATCTGGAAGTGCCAGGGATCAAACCCAGGACCATTGGATCTGTAGCCAGGAACTTTGATTGACCACTATATCACAGGGAGTGAAGGGGTTAATTTAACTTAAGCATATAATATTAACTTTGTGATTGACAATGTTATTTATAGTTGAAATCTGATCAGTAGTAAATTTGTCTATTTTATTAATTTTATTGTTATTACCTGTGTTAAATTTCTCAGATAAAAATGTTCCAACAAGTGAAGGGGGTGATGCTACTTTAGTGGGAGACTCGTGGAGGCTCCACTGGAGGCAATTCTGGACGCTGCATATCAAGCGCTTCCATCACACCCGTAGGAACCCTAAAGCCTTATTCACGGAGGTGGGTAAACTCCTATGGTTCAATTGTTAACACAAAAAATATTATTTTCTTTTTAACTCACTCTATAAATAGGTCTAATTCAAATTACTGTTTTATATATGAATCTGAATCTGCATGAACAAACTTTTAGGTTGGAATTTATTTGATTGATCGTGATATTATCAACCTAATTTATTATAAAACAAGTGCTGTGATCTTAACACACTTATAATTTTGATGCTTATGTAATTGAGTGATAAATTGGCATTCTGGAACATTTGTTGTGTTCTATGATTAATTTAGAATAAGGCTCTAGCGATTAGTATCCTGACAATAAAACATCAAAACATAAAAAGGATATTCGTTTCTGCTAAAATGTCACTGTAAATTTTACACAAGATCTGCGGGCAATGTAGTTGGGGCAGCCAATTCCAAGAGACTTGGTTTGAATCATAATGAGATAAAAGATGTATTAATAACATTTAGAATTCACAGTTAGTGTAATACCAAGTAGTAATTGTTAAACACCAGAAAAAACTACTTTTAAAATAAATTCTCAATCATAAATTATAAATATTTGGTTTCCCAGAGATGGATTATAGATCATGCCTCGTTTACAATGACACACACAAAGCACTAAAACCTTATCGCTCTCTGTTTTCATGATGCAGTTGGTCGTGCCAGCTGTATTTATGTGTCTGTCCCTGGGGTTCACGGTCATTCTGCCTCAAGTAGGGATGCCCAAGTCCTTGTCCCTGGAGCCCTGGTTGTATGGGCCCCCCAATTATGTGTTCTTCAGCAACAACAACCCACAAGCTTACTGGGCCTCCCGATATGAAAGAATGTTGAATGGACCTGTGGGAATGGGTACCCGATGCGTCCATGACAACCTCACAAGGTTATTATTACTCTTACTACTCGGCATTGTTTTGCCACTTGTTTCTTATTAAAAATCGTATCACTTGAAAAATTTTTGCTATGGCGCAAAGAATTACTTAGAATTAATGTAATACTCACTTAAAAAGAGCATACAAGTGGGATCATAAAACGCTTTATACATGAAATGCTATTAAGAGCAATCTACTTGAAGCTAAAAAATTGTAGGTAATTCGTTATTTATGGTGAACATTTGGCCTACACAATAACCTTAAAAGGTGACCTGGCGGTCTAGAGGTAAAATGTCAGACTTTTGTGCTGGGGGTGTGGGGTTCAATCCTCGGTCCCGGCACAGATTTATCTGATTGCCAAACCCTTCCTTCACCTCTGATAAGACGTGTATTAATCACAACTTGTGAATGTGTGGAATTCCAGGCCTCCACCATGGTTTGGGTACCACGTTAAACTCTAGGTCCTCCTTTTCATCTCACAATCACCCTTCCATTACACATTAGAGTAAGTGCATATAACTCAAAAGGATAGTAAGATGCAATGCTAATAATAATGATGATAATAATAACCTTAAACTTCTTAAATTACACTATGAAAATAACCACGCATAGCATTATTAGTGGTTCAGTGAACATTGGAAGTTTGGCTCAAAAGTTAAGGTGTTGAATAATAATTTAGAAAGAATTTATTTCAAAAACATGTCAAGAGTCAAAGAAAAATTGTTAAATGGATTTTGAATAGTCAATATATATTTAATACATATTAGTGAATATTTGATTAAAAACTGGTCAGATCCGAATTTTAGAAAACTAGGGTAAGTATAAGAGATAAACTTTTGCATATCGATATGATTTTTTTTCGCCATCCATTTTGATTTTCTTAACATTACTATATAAAATAAAAACAGTGACTAAACATAAAAAATATTTTTTATATGAATTTAGATCTAGTTAAGGGGTGCATCTTACCCTAACGGGCAAATCTCTTTTTTAAATATGTGATGAAATTATAGTTTGGAGTTCTTTTGTTTGGTTTGTCATGATAAAAAACTAATAATCAACATAATAGTTATAAAATAATCTGATTCATAACTAGGAATGCAGGTTAAATCCTTGAATATCAAATATCCCTTAATTAAAGGACTCGAAGGACCAATCTCTCCCTCTACGAGTTACTATTATGTCTCGGGAAATGACAACATCTTTTATTGAACATTGTCAATAACTATATTTTTTTGTATTAGGAATGAGCATTGTCATCTGGATAGAGCCGAGAGCTTCAGCTACTCTAAGAACATATCGGCATCAACAGTGTTAGTGGAGTGTTCATGTGCTCGTGGCACCCTGGATTGTCCTAATGGTGCAGGAGGGCCAACTCCCCCAGAAGTCACTGTAAGTTCTATTCTCTTCTACAATGTACCCTTCTTTGTTTTCCCTGAAAGTTATCAAGCTTCCCTCGCTTGCTTCAACTACATCGTAGCTTATAATAAAGGGCCATAACATAATTAGTCAAGGTAAGACTGCTTCCTTTCAGAGTAATGGAATGTAACGAGTCAGTTAACTGCAGAAAGACTAACTCAACTTTATTTGTGTTAGCAAGCTCTATAGTTATTTTTACATCCATTGCTGTTTCCAACCTGTGGCTTGATTCACTTTTTTATTCAAGCCATATATTTTCCACAACCAGCTGGCTAGGCCTTTCGTATCTTCATATGCCTTATAATATAATTTAAGACAAGGACAGGCACAATATCCAGTCCCCAACTGTTAATCCATCACTGTGAAAGGATAAACCCACATTTCACCAATGATAAATTTTTCACTAAGGTGTCAGATTTATCATTATACTATTCTTATATATATATATATATATGAATTAATTATTTCTCTACTCTTTATTGCTAGCACTGTTATAGTCCATTTTTATAAGAAAGACCTTTTTGAAAATACAAACCTATTTCTTTGCAGCCGACATTGATAACATTTTACTATATAATTTGTGTTATTTTATAAAGTAGCCTCATGGCTTCTTTGGTGCTGACTGACAGCTGACAGATTTGAAAAGCTACCGGACCAAATTATGTATCCCTACGCCGAACCATATGATCTGCAAAAAAATTCTCACAGTCAAAATTTAGGTATATACCTAAATGTTGACTGTCAGAAGTCAGCTGTGAACTGTCAGTCAGCACCAAAGAAGCCATGGGGCTACTGTAGGTATTGATAATATATATAAAAAATGACAGCTTCAAATCACATTACTTGACGTATGAATACACGAAAGTAGACCTAGTAATTTTTCTAGCTATCAGATAATGTTCTTCTAATGAAAATTGTACTGAACCTAAACTATATGAATAAGGTAATGGAAAGGAAAAGATATAACAAAAAGTAAAATCCATCCACAGTGTTTAATTCTGGTCTTACAAAATCAGAATTCACTGGTAAACCCTACAAGTATTAAATCCTGTCAAGTTTTATCACAAACTCATTTTATAAATAAACCTCTTTTAATTGAACCTAACATTATTGTACATTGCCTTTAGGTACCTTCAGGTGATATTCTGATGAATACGACTGGCCGCAATATTTCTGATTGGTTGGTGAAAACAAACTCTCAGTTCTATAAAAGGCGCTACGGAGGTTTTACATTTGGGGTGCACATTCCTACACAGCTAACAAACCTAAGTCGTGTCAAGTCTCTGCTCGAAACTCTCAGCCCATACAGCATCGAGGAGATGAACGCTTTTCAAAACTGGACGATGACCACTAATTTGAGATTGGACTCTCGGGACCGTTTCGACAACATTAAGGTTTGGGCATTAATTTTTATTATTATCATCCACATAATTATATTTGCTTCTTCTGGTTTAAATTTTGACTAAAAGTAGATTAATATGGTATGGTTTCTGTAAAGTTGGGTTGAATCTATTATTTTACAAATAGAAACTTTAATTAAATGTTAGCTTAATGGTATTGGATCTGTTTAAGTTTGTCCTATGGTTAGGTAGGATCTAAACTACAAATAAGTGGCATTTGAGCCCCCAAAACATTTTTTTATTCATTATGCCTTGAATTTTGAATATCCTTAAAATTTTGAATTTGAGGCTCCCACATTCATAGTTTTATATTTTATAGTGGATTGTTTGTAAACTTTGATTTTTTTTTATATATAGGAGGCCAACTTTCGACCACCAACATTGATTGAAAGTCACTAAAATTTGGAATTTTGGAAATATATTTTACTTGAGTTATTAATTAAAAAGTTCATCTAGAATGTTGTTATAAGTTTCCAATAATACTTCCTTATAGATTACTATATAATATATATCTACATCGTTAATTAAACAGACTAGAAATATACATTGTAATAGTTTTATTTACGCCATTGTGGCATCATGCGTTTCCGTTTTACAAGAAAAGGGCTAACCTATGAAAATCGGACTGTAAATATATTTGCCTAATGTAATGAAGTTATTTTGAATAAACTCATATAAAGCTTCACTTTAATATTTGGTGTGCCGTGAGAGATGAATGTATAAAGGTGAAAGAGAAAAGAGCAAATCTAAATTGTTGGTTTGTTTTATCGAAGGGTGAAGTGGTAAATTAACAGGTGCATGTTAAATTTCATTCAAAACTAAAAGGAAGATGTTTTTAAGAACCCACTGTGTTCTTTGATCATTATAAAAATCAAATTAATTGGTTATGTTATATTAAATTTATTCATTCCTTATCAAATATAAACGATCTCCTTGTCATTCTTGAACACTGTGTGTGTGTGTGTGTGTGTGTGTGTGTGTGCGTGTGTGTGTGCGTGTGTGCGTGCGTGTGTGCATGCGTGCTTAAACCAAATTGGCTTTAACAAAACTTTTTTTTAGTTGGAATCCAACCTTAAATGTTATATACAAACATGATATATTTTTTAAAATTAAAGGTCTGGTTCAACAACAAGGGCTGGGCGTCTTCTGTGGCATACATGAATGCCATAAATAATGTGGTTTTGCGAGCATCCCTTAGTGAGAATCAAAAGCCTGAACAATATGGCTTTCAGGTAAGATATATTAGGATATATAAAATTACCAAAGGAAATATAAAAACTAAGACAATCTCGGAAAATAATATTATTTTTAAAATATAGTTTTTATAGATTTACAACTAATGACATAGTGTTGCTGATTTTTCCATCCTATAGATCGNGCGTGTGTGTGTGTGTGCGTGTGTGTGCGTGTGTGTGCGTGCGTGCTTAAACCAAATTGGCTTTAACAAAACTTTTTTTTAGTTGGAATCCAACCTTAAATGTTATATACAAACATGATATATTTTTTAAAATTAAAGGTCTGGTTCAACAACAAGGGCTGGGCGTCTTCTGTGGCATACATGAATGCCATAAATAATGTGGTTTTGCGAGCATCCCTTAGTGAGAATCAAAAGCCTGAACAATATGGCTTTCAGGTAAGATATATTAGGATATATAAAATTACCAAAGGAAATATAAAAACTAAGACAATCTCGGAAAATAATATTATTTTTAAAATATAGTTTTTATAGATTTACAACTAATGACATAGTGTTGCTGATTTTTCCATCCTATAGATCGGGGTTTTATTTTGGCCATAGGGTATCCCTATTTTTTAAATATATAAATAAGTTTTTTTAAAGGAGAACTGTTTTTATCAGTTAATGATGGAGTCGAAATTAAAATACAATGAAAGCCTACATATTTATCTTCAATATGTTAGAAAAAACAACTTTTATATCAATATGATGTGCATTTCTTATAACAACTTGTCGAGTTTTGTTTAGAGATCAAACTTTCCACAAACATAGGTTCCTATAGGGGCAATATTTTTATTTTTCCAAGTCAGCATTTGTATTCCAGAGATAGGGGTACATAAACTACCTTAATATATAATTAGATTATATGATATTTCATAATATATTATGATGTAATTTTCTGCAGGTGTACAGTCACCCTATGAACTACACAGAGACTCAAATGAAGCAGGAACTTATTCAGCAATCTGGTGTTTCTCTCCTTCACGCCATCTCTGTAATCTTTGCTCTGAGCTTTGTTCCTGCCTCCTTCGTTGTATTCCTCATAGAAGAGAGAGTATCCAACGCCAAACACCTGCAGTTTGTGTCTGGGGTGAATAGATTGGTCTACTGGGTGTCTACGTTCTGCTGGGATTTTGTGAGTATAATCATATCAAAGAAAAAAAATCATGTTTTATGTAATACACAAACCCATTTTAATAACACTCTGTTAAGCCCGAAAGATAGCAAGCTTACCTTTTATGTTTCCAATATGGCATAGCTTATAAGATAGGGGGCCATAGTGTAGTCCAACAAGGAAAGACTGATAATATTCGAGGTAAATGAAGTGTAGATTAGGACAACAGCTTACAAGCTTCGACCATGGGCACATTCATTGAGGCTGACGTTCATACATAGCTGGGAAACTTTGTGAAGTCTTGTAGAATAATAATTTTAAAAATGTATAAACGAATAAAATCACTTTCCACTAGATTTATGGGTTAAAAAATTATAATAAGATGAACTGGCTTCCCAAACTTAGTTAAGTTAGGCTTGTATTAGACTTTTAGAACACATATACTTAATTTTTTAGCATCGTGTCTTATAACTTGTTTGGTTTGTATGTAACAATCACTGTAATTATATATTTTTTGCACCCTTTTTTAATTAGAACCTAACTCTTTCATAGAAACTTTACTTCGGATTTATTTACACAATATTAATTCATCCCCTTAATGTAAGACTAGAAGCCCATTTATTTTAGAAAACTAACGTAGCTCTATATATATATATATATATATATATATATATGTGTGTGTGTTTTTATATATGTGTAATATGGGTGGAATATGGGTGGAAAGACAAGACACCACTATGTCTAGTATAGTAATTAAAATTTCCTTATCATCTACGAGGGGAATACATTTACCAAAAAACCCTTCTCGCTCTGATCCAGCAATGAACATCTTCGTAACACTACAAAGCACTAGCTTGAAATGGGCATTACCAGCTTCCTCAGGTTTTTGCAAAGAAGAGTTTAATTATATTCTTCCATCTATCTATCATTTTTACTTCCAAATTATTATTTTAATTTTAGAAATATCATAACACTTAACTTTATTTCAGGCATCCTACTTATTGGCAGCCTTGTTGTGTGTGTTTGTCTTCTTGGCATTTGACGAGCAAGCATATGTATCGGACCAAAACATCGCTGGGTTGGTACTACTGCTTCTCTTGTACGGCTGGGCTAGTATCCCGCTCATGTACCCAGCCAGTTTTGTCTTTGACATCCCAAGCTCAGCATTTGTCACGCTGGCATGCGCCAATGTGTTTGTTGGGATTGCCACGACAGTTGCCACATTTGTCCTTGAAATATTTGATGATGAGGTAAATATGCAGGGAGTTTTCTTGATAACCTTAATTATTTAGAAGAAGGTATAGGAAAGGTGGATAGAAACATATAAAAGGGTCAAACACAATATGGCTTTTACAATGAAAAGAAGAACACAGTTCACACTTTACGTTTCTGCCATTGGACAAAGAGGTAATGATTGCCTCTTAAAGAGAATCGATTGTTACTGCCCAATCCACGCAACGTAACTTCCTAAAAGAGGAAACCAAAAAACATAAAAGGGAGAAAATGAAAATTGGTAAAGAATGATAGGACACTAAGCTAGGAACATGTAAAAGGAATAACATAAAGTACAAACATAGGAAATGGACATTAGATGCAAAAATATAACATATCTCTATAAGGAAAACCTCTTTTCACTTTATGAGGTAATTGTATATTTGGAATAATAAGTGTCGTAAGGCATGGTCTGCACATTGATAAAAATATATTAAAATATATTCTCATTTCATATTTATTTTGATACATTTTAGTGCCATTTATTTATTTGTTAGTCATTTACTTCATTTACTCGGGATGAATATAAGAACTGAAGCACAGTCTATCTTTATCATTCTACTTTATAGTGAGTGATGTATTGACACCCCATCATGAATTCATATTCCTGCGTGCATTTTTGGGCATCTCTAATGTTTTTCCCTGTAAGTTTAAATCGATAAAACCATTTTAAATGGCTCTGAATGTGCTCAACATATTCCTGCGTGCATTTTTGGGCATCTCTAATGTTTTTCCCTGCAAGTTTAAATCGATAAAACCATTTTAAATGGCTCTGAATGTGCTCAACAAAAGCTCCATGAGGATAGTTACAGTAACTAATATTTATAATGATGGTGGTGTATCTCCTTCATTAGATAGTTTCCTGATTTAAATTTTATCTGAAGTACATGATTAAGTTTGTGTGTAAAGATAAATTTCTTCATAAAAAAAAGTGTTATCACATTAGATAAATATTTAAGTTTGATTTTAATCCATGACTAGTTTAGTGAGCACAATATTTCTCTGGTGTAGGAGCTGCAGTACATTGCCAGCATCATCCGAGAAGTGTTTCTGGTGTTTCCGCACTTCTGCCTGGGGCAAGGCCTCATGAACATGGCCGCACACCACTTTGCCGCTCAAGCACTCACCACATACGGAGTCATCATTAAAACCGATATATTCGAGTGGGGCTTCTTGGGCAAGAACCTGTTGTGCATGTTCATCGCTGGGATCGTCTTTTTCTTCTTCAATCTTGTACTAGAGTTTCAGGTGCATTTGATCATACTTTACTTTATTATAGCTATTGAGTTGTTTTTTCGGAGTAAGCTACTTCAAAGATGAATTAATCCCCACTTATAGTGCTTATTTTTCTTCCAAATAACAAATTAACATGAACACCAGAGTGAGCAGCACTATAAAATTGATTAGACACACTTGTGAGCGCATGTACACAAGGTTCATCATGTTTTAAGTAATCTAAATTGTCAGGAGATATTGGATTTAACTCTTCCTTTAGTTTGATTCTCAAGCTATTTTGTTTCATGAACCACATTCATAAGAACATCAAAGCTTGTAAACAAGACTCTTCCTATCTGGTTTAACCTCTCTAGCGTGACGTCTTTAGTCGTCTACTTTGAAGTATCCTGCAGCGTATGCGAAATCACCAGTCGTCAGTAATTTGTAATGCATTTACCGGCTTTAATTATTGTACCAAATAAATTAAGTCATCCTCAGGAAAGGTTTCATTTACTGATAAAAGTTAAGTTTAAAAGGTTAATGGAACTGGTCTCTCAAAAAGAAGGTGTTAAAATAGTCATTCTAATTAAAATTACCACCAAAGCAAGTAGTAGCTTAGAAATAAACAACATATTATACGTTTATGTATTTGCAGCCTTAGGAGCAAAAGGTTCCGTGTTTTTGGTGTTTTAACAAACATAGTTAGATAAAATTATAGGATTAGAGCTATTTTAGAAATTTGGATGGCTTAGCTATTAATTCACATCTCATTTTGATGACCACAATTTGAATGCCATCTTAATTTCATCTATTTCCTTTCTATGTGCAAAGGTGTTTGAAGGTTGGTTACCGTTTGGTCATCCAGAAAATTACTTTGAAATAGAAGAGGAGGAAGATGAAGATGTAGCAGCTGAGAGATGTAGGGTGCGAGCTGGAGAAACACAGGATGACATTCTTCTTCTGGATAATATTACCAAGGTGACACTCATTTATACTTGTTTGCCACCAGGCCTCAACAGAAGATAGTTTCTTTCTTTCTATAAGATTAACATTTTTCAAATTATTATTTTTACTCCAAAAAATAGTTGGCACAATGTGTTTCTAACAGTTTTTCTTTATATTCAAAATGGAGTAATCCAGTGTTTGTGTTATCTTTACTCTCTTCTTTCTTCTTTGTGTTTGATAAAGACAACAATGCCGAAATATTACTCTATTTGTGTTAAAATGTGTGTGTGACTACTTCTACTATAGAAGACAGAAGAAAGGAAGAAGATGTCACCTTTTGTGCATTGGATTCTTCCCACATTTCTCCTCTTTCCCTAGGTGGACTTTCTTCATTAAATTTACTCTTATTAGTTTATTTTTTTCTTTTCCTTTAGTTTTAGCAATTTCCTTCATTATAAAATTATTTAGCCATTGGGCCACCTCATTTTTAAACATTATACTTGTTTGCGATTCTCTTTGAACTACTTTTTGTGGTGATATGTACATCAATATGTTAGAGGTGTGCGAAGTTTCAAAACTTCGACTTGGCTTCGAAAAAAAAATTAACACTTATATATTAAATTTATGATCAATCATTGCCATTTTTAGGTGTTATTTACATTACAAACTAATGTCCATATAAAATAATCTCAAGTAATAGAATTGTTGGTTGTGATAGTCATTTGATTTATCAAGTTAGAATGAAATATTACAAACAATTGTGCAATAAACAAAATTTTAAGTGATTTTAGTGATAAAGTTGTATGTATAAATCAACAAAATATATTTTTTCAAAGCATAAAACAATTTACCCAAACTAGTCTAACTTTTATTCGGCTTTAAGAATCTTTCGATTTAAAATGAGAAAATGGCCTTCTCACACATCATTAAATATGATAGAACTATAGAAAAATGAAGTACAAATAAAAGTAAAAAGGGCAAAAACACTAACACACATTTACAAACACTTTGATATTTTGATGGTTTCGTCGCATCTTACTCAGGAAGTAGCAGTAAGATTTCTTGAGAAAGACACTATTGAAATATTGACGTATTTGAAAATATATGTTGGTACGTTTTCACTTTTATTTGTGTTTTATTTTTCAACAATTCTATCATATTTATTTAGTAACATATATTTTGCTTAATGTGCTTTAGTTCATGCACGTATTTTTATATATAATACATGAGATTAAATTAAACACCAACTCAACTTAATTAATTTGGTCATTTTAACAAATTAAAGTTTGAAACCAATTTTTACCTGATTGTTCAGGTGTACAAAAGCAAGAAGCCTGCAGTGAATCGTCTTTGTTTGGGTGTGAAAAGGGGAGAATGTTTTGGGCTGCTCGGTCTGAATGGTGCTGGTAAGACCTCGACCTTCAAGATGCTCACAGGGGACACAAAGGTACATTTTCTTACTTCAATCTTGTTTGTTTGGATTAAATCTCATTTTACAAATTATAAGAAAATGGAATGCAAAATAACCAGCTAAGCTTTAGTTATTTCATTGCTAGAGACATCGAAATTTTGGGAGCAGTGTTATTACAAACTTTTACTAGCACATTGAACTGAATATCAAAATATTTTGAAAGTTTATTGCAGTATTTTAGAATGTATTTTACACACACGAAATTGGATCTTATCACAAAATTGATTACTTGTCTTTTATATGCTGTAATAAAAAATTAGAATTAATCATATAAAAACTACATGTTTACTTATTTTTATTAAATAGCAGACATAATCTTTGTTTGTTTGTTTTTTTTGCATGAAATTACCAGAAAAAATAATTCTAACTGCACTATTACAAACTTTTTCCTCAATATTCTTGTAACCAATCAGAGCTCTCATTTTAAAAAATGTATTTCCCTCAACCAAAGATTATTGGTAAAGAATTAAAATATTTGTTTAATCTGGCTTTTATGACAGTCAAGAATTAGAAAGTAAATGGTAGTTTTTCTTTACTATCACTTAAATTTGAGTTAATCTTTTTTAAACATTTTTTTGCCAAAATAGACATTTTATTTACCACAAATCAGGGTCTATATTCATTGCTTAAAGAGGTGAGGCTCACTCTTAGACAACGGTTCTGCAGGAGGGTTTGTGTTCACATCCTGATCACAGGACATTCCAGTTAAGTTTATTAAACTGAATATAAGTGCTCTGGAGGCTATCCTAGTTAGCAGCTTCTAGGCGCTAAATAAACCTTTAGTTGAGAAAGTCCTGAAGATTATTTTATTACTACATAAAATTCTACAGATCATCCAAATAATCATTAAATATTATGCTTGTTAAAGAAGGTTTTTTTCTTCTTCCAAGTTTTCAACTAGTTAGTGTTCATTTATAAATGTACTATGTTCTATTTTCTTCTAATGCTCTAGGTGTCCAGTGGTAATGCAAGCATTGCTGGGTACAGTGTGTGCACAGAGATGGATCGTGTCCGCCTTCACCTAGGTTACTGTCCCCAATTTGATGCTCTAGACCCTCTATTGACCGTGAGAGAGCATCTAGAGCTTTATTCAAGGTTGCGTGGGGTTCCAGGCTCACAAAGGCACACTGTTGTGGATACAGGCCTCAAGAAGTTGGGACTGGGCCATTATGAGCACGCTTTGGCGGGCACCCTTTCGGGCGGGAACAAAAGGAAACTGTCCACTGCAATAGCTCTTATTGGGGACCCCCCTCTGGTTTTTATGGTGAGCAAAACTCTAGCCAGTATATGTTATTAACTATATTTGAAAATAAATAGAGCCTAGGGCAGGGGTTACCAAACTATGTGTCGCGGCTATAAGGAGAAACTAAAACTTAAAATGTAAAATGAAATGAAACATGCAAATTTTCATTACGTATACTCGTACATAGTTTAAAGAATGGAATAAATCATACAAGAAAACATAATTTTTTCTTCATATTATGAGTTCCGGTTCTAATGCTCCTTGAAAATATTAGGTACAAGGGTGTTGTATGGAAAATCTGACATGTGAAGAACGACACAGTCTCAATAAATTTGGAAACACCTGGCCTAGAATCTTGTCACAAACTACATCTTAAAAGAGAACCTTTAGGGGGTGTTAAAATAGAGATGATTTAAGAGATTTCAAACTTAGAGGATAGTTAAGAATAGTAAAAAAAAATTTTTTTTCACTCTTCTAATAATTAAATATAAAACACAATTTTCAAAAGAGATTAACTAATAAAAATAATTCCCATCAAAAATGTATTAAAATTAACTATTTGATTTATAGTATTCAATATTTGTTCAAAATTTTGCTATTTGATCCAATAAAAAATGTTATTCACACCTCCTTATCTATATTATTATGTTTTTATGATATCTTAGTATTTTATTTTTTGTATTGTATTAAATAATGTTAAAGCTTTAAACAGAATGACCATATTAGTAAAACCAATATATATTTATAATCTAGAATTATTCTAAAGCATCATTCTTATAATTCCCCATCCTGATCTCAATATTTTGACTCCTTTCCTGTCCATCCTTAGCGATAGATAACCAAAATGCTCTCTACAGTAATATTTACAAATGTTGTGCACAGGACGAGCCAACAAGTGGCATGGACCCCAAAGCCCGTAGATTTCTGTGGTCATGTATCTCTGATGTAGTGGCAAGTGGTCGCTCGGTTGTTTTAACATCTCACAGTATGGAGGAGTGCGAGGCGCTCTGTACTAGGATCACTATCATGGTGAATGGAGCGTTCAAGTGTCTGGGGAGTTCACAACATCTTAAGAGCAAGTAAGATGTTTAACAATGACTAAATCATTTTATAATAATGGAAATTGATAAAAATAAAGAAAAAGTAAAAATAAAATAACTGTAAATTTAATCAAGAAAGCTCATCCAATGAAAGGTGGGCTTTCTTCATTAAATTTACTCTCTTATTAGTTTATTTTTCCTTTTTCTTTATTTTTATCAATTTCCATTATTATAAAATTAAGAGCAAGTAAGCACAAATGACACAAATTACTTCACATCTAAAAATGTGTCAAAATGGCTACCAATGTGTTGGCTTACTATTATGATGTTAATTCTTTTGTATTGGTTCATTTCTATTTTTTCTTCAGTTTTTAAAAAAACCAAATCGAATTGAATATATGAGATATTCCCAAAGCCGAGTCATAGTTGATATTTCTGTTAGGGCTGGGCCGATGCCGATTATTAATCCGATTATCGCATAACCGGCGATTCCGATGATCGGTGTTTGAATCTTCGATTATTTATGCCGATTATTCAAAATGTGTGGGTATATTTTAAGTCCTAAAAAAATAATATTTTATCTCTGCTCTCTCGTATGAGATCTTTGAATAATTAGCTTGTTCTTAGCGACTTAGGTTTGAAATAAACAGCACATCCAACATTCCAAACAAAATATATCAAAATAAATATATTTACCATAGGTCTTTTTCCAATTTATGCACGTTATTAGAAATAAAAATACTCACAAGTAACAAATCTAATAATCATAAAATAAAATATTAGCAGATTGGTGTTGTTTTATTTCGATTTGTTAAAGATGCCCAAAAAATGAAACATCGGACGTAATAATCTCGCACATGCGCACATTTTGTTTTAAATGGAAACCGTTTTTCTTTTAATGCAAGTACAAAACTTTCCACTGGCAGGGAATTTGTTTCGCTCATATTTCAATATGAATTTAATTAATATATATTAATATTTAAATTTTACATTTTCTTTAATAGTTAAAAGTAAATTAAAATAAGTTTTAAAGTATTTCTTAAAAAAAAACACGAAAAATAACTTTCGTTGCACATTATGTTATTTATTATTTATTTTATCATATTGAAGTAGAGATGGGCAAAATCGTTCTTTTAAATGAACGATTCATTGTATCTGGTTCAGTTCAATGATCCGTTCATTTTGACCCGTTCACCGTTCATTCGATTTTCTAAAGGTAGTTTTTATTTAAATGTAGTTAATACAATGTTATTTTTCATTAAGATTATTTAAATTGTTAATAAAAAGATCGGATTACTGTTTAAAAATGGTGATGCCTTTTTATTATACTTTTTTTTAAGAAACCACTTATTTCTATACGATATTAATATTTAGTAGTTAAATTATGATGGAATGCTTTGTAGAATCACAAAAACCTATGTTATGATATATCTAAATCACAATTCACAAAAATATTACGATTGTTAAAAATTGTTTAATATTGAAGCCATATTTTAATAGACATTGGATGTAAAAATTCCTATTTCATCTAAAAACAAAATAGATGTAGGCCTATTCTCCTTGTGTGCAAAAATATGTGTGCCTTGATTATTTTTTATCATTAAAATTAAATTTAAATTTGCTGATTATGATTTGTCTTTGTCTAATGAAAGGGTCAGTAGGCCTATTTAATCATAAATGTGAAATCATATTTTAATTATCTAACATGTACCGGTATATTTGCTATTCATTAATGTGATTTGTTTTTGTTTAGTGACAGGTTCACTTGTCCTAACAATAACAATATAAAATAATAATTAAACAACCTTTACATTTTAAAAGTTTCTATTTAAATGTTATTAAAACAAAACTATATTGGACATTATAAAACTAGTAAAAGTAACTTTTTTTTTTGCTTTAAGGGTCATTTTACTTTACACACGTATTAAAATTGAAAACAAAAATAATCGGCATCGGTGATCGGCCTAATCGGCAACAAATGATCGGCATCGGACTAATCGGCAAAATAGCTGATCGGCCCAGCTCTAATTTCTGTATTGTCTTTTGTTGAGAAACAAGTTAATATTGTGTATATTTATCTAACTTCAAGCTATCCAAAAATGTTAAACATATATTGTTGTACCTCAAAGAGGACATTAAGATGTGTAATGAAAAAAATTAAGAAATGATATCAACTATTTATGTAGTCCAAGCAGGCTATTTTGTATTTAGTCAAGAAATCTAATTTTAAAAGTCTTTTTATATTAATTGGTTGTAGAATAGATGATATTCCTTCCAATTTTGAAAGCCTGTAAGTTTTATTTTAATTAGGGGTGGGACCCTCAAACCCCTAAGGATATTTGAGATTTGAGGATTCGATAAAATATTGGATTCGAGAATCAAATCCTTTTAAAAATAATTTTTTTCAATTGAAATTTATTTTAGCGCTCTAATACTGCAGAACCAACATAATTATAGAACAAACACAACAACCAGGACCCAGACCATCAATTTAAAACTTAATTAAATGTATAAGTGTTATAATGTTTTTTAACATCTTAACTATTTATATTTCCTTTTATGTTCATGATTTTTTCCAAGATTCGAATTTGATATTCAGGATTCGAAAGTTAAATGAAGATTTGTATTTGTAAAATAGTGGTTTTAAGTCTACTCTAATTTTAATCTTTGTGTTGTTTATGTTTAGTCATTATTGTTCTGGTGCTTTGTCAGATTTGGCCGGGGATACACCCTGATAGTGCGCTGCAAGTCTGACACATGTGGCAGTGTCTCGGAACACATCACTTCCATCTTGCCTCATGCTACACTCACAGACATGCATCACACGCAGCTACAATTTGAACTAGCTCAAGGGGCTCTTACACTAGCTCTCGTGTTCCGTATGATGCAACAAGCCAAACAAAATGGCTTGATAGAAGACTACTCCTTATCACAGACAACCCTCGAGGAGGTAAAGTCTGGGGAGATAACTTCTATCACATTTATTGTTTTTTCTAAGGTTGTGTGAAATCCACTTTTTCAATTCGAAGCAAAGTCGGATCGAATAATATGAGATACCTATTCCCAGAGCTAAATCTAAGTTTGAGTTTTTTTTCAAAAGATTGATTAATGTTGGATGAATATATAACTATAAAAATTAAAAATATAACTGTAATTAATATAATTTACAAAGTTTTGTTCCGAACATAATTAATATGTTTTGTCAATTTTTTTATATATTAACACTAATTTGTGATGGAAATATCAGCAGAAAATGAAAAAACAAATGTGTTTTTTAAGTTTAAAAAAAATTATTGTCAAATCTGGAATTTTACTTTTGAACTGAAGTCGAAGTTTTTGAAGCTTCACACACCCCTAACTCACTTTACTACCTTGTACCATGATAACTTATATAACATTATTTTATATTAAATTAATGGGGTGGAAAAAAGCATTTTTATTAAAATGAAGACTAAAATAAAATTACACCTTTATATCTTGTGTGTTCCTTGAATTCTTTAATATAAATTACATTAACTCTTTTATTGTCTCGGGTGATAACCTAAAACTTTTGTTTGTAGGTATTTATGAGGTTTGCTAAAGAGCAAACCGCAGAGAAAGATTCCACACCTCATTTTTTTACCGGATGTATCAAATGCTGTGTTAACTGTAAGTACCCGAGAGTATCATTTTATCCATACTGTAATATAAAAAAAACTGTGCTCTTAAAACTATTATCAAATTAGTTGAGTCTTTAAAAAGCTTCAGAGTTTTTGTTTGGTTGAAAGTAGAGAATTTCAAGTACTGTGCAGGGAAAATAAGGAAAATTTTAATTTCAGTAGAGTCTGGAAACCTTGGACATTAATAATCCAGATACATTACAGCCATTAAAAAACTATAAATATACTGTTTTAACTCTCAACATAACTAAATTATAAGGTATTTCCAATTTTCCATACAACTTATCCTTAGCAAAAACAACAAACACTAAACTTCACTCAAAGCGTTGTACTTTCTGTTTCAGGCACAGATAATTCTGCCTAAGTTTATAACTGAAGACTTTATGAATTCAGAATATGCATATGAGCAGTTTTACCTACCAGTCCAAGTCACATCACAAAGTATTATTTGTTCTTCATAGCCTACATTTTAATCCATGTTTGATAAACTGGAAAAAAAAATCATTCTCTTATAACCATAAGAAGGTTTTAAGACAAATAAGTTTACACTAAAATTATATTGAGCTTATATAAAGTGATATTTACTAGTTCATTTAAGATTGGTCATCATTTTCTTAAACATCTTCACTAAACTAGTTTTAGGACCAAATAAACATATTGGGTTGAGTCGAGGATTGAATTAAATTAAAATAAAGCATTTTGATTTGGTGTCTCACTAGTATAACCAAAATAAAATAATGTTTAAATAGGTGTAAAGTCTTTAGCACTTTTGTAGTTTATTATTTACTTTTAACTGCCTGTTTATGTATTCTCTAGTATTCGGTTGCTTTGATTTAATATGCCACCTATTCACTGCATCTACTCAAATACTAAAGGACCACAAGTATCACTACGTATTTTAGACCAAAAAAATGTCGTTTTTATTTTGTCTTTTGAGTGACGGTAATTATTTTTGTATCCAACCAATTAAAAAAGGAACAAAATCTAAAGGACTTTTAAAAAATAACATTTAATTTCACATCTAACTTGTCAAAAGCAATACTGATCTTTGGCTAATCATCTGCTCCAACTACTCAGGACTTTAAAATTACATTGGTGTCCTATTGCTTATTTTTAAAAAACACAATGTTATGAAGAATTATAGTTGTTTGAAAGTTCCTTAGTTTTGCAGTATAGGCCTAAGGTTGAATTGTGAACCTACTTATAATCAAATCTATCTTAGTATTATATTATATTAAGCACAGCGTCTTACTACCCATTCGGGTTATATGCTTAAGTACTAATTACGTAAATGAGTTGGGAATTGGGAGAATTGAATTTTAGAGGAAGTGAACCCACATTTGCGTGGAGGGAGAGTGGAAGACCATTTAAGAAAAACCACCCCCAGTTCACCCGACCGAGATTCGAACCTCGAATTCCCCGTCCTCGGCGGTCGAGCTCAACATGACTAGCGCATCGAACCTCGATCTCCCCGTCCTCAGCGGTCGAGCTCAACACGACTAGCGCGTTAGCCAACTACGCCACTGAGGCGGGTCTGTCTTAGTAGAATCTCATACAGAATAGAGTTGAATTAGAAAATAAAAACTGAGATTATTTATATACTTAAAAATGATCTTCAAAAGACTTAGCTATGTTCAGATAAACTTTTCAACAAAGTATTATATCTAAGTAAATTTTAATTTTATCTTTAGTGAAAGTATTTTTATTGATAACCAAAAAGTGAGTGTAATCATGGTAACAAATTAACATAGATAACGATTACAAAGACAAATAATTCTATTAAATCAATACTTGATTTAAAAACAATAAACAAAGAAAATTATAGGCTTCGAAACAGATTATAATTTGTGTACCTCATTTTACTCTTCTAACTTTAAATGATTTTATGTGTAATTACTTTGTTTTCTACTGTCAGCACTTCTAGTATAGATTATTTTTGAAAGCTATTAACTCTTCATTAAAGTTACAATATAATCAATTATATTCCAAGCAGAGTGTTAATATTTGTTTTGTATGATTAATGATGATTTGTTCAGTATTAATGTTGGTGCTTGCAAACTATTTTCTTCTTAAACAAAATATTGATTGGTTTTACTTGAACAAACTTATTTATGATAAAAATTAATTATTTCTTATTGACTTAGAGACCTATGAAATCAATGAGGAAAAACAGTAAAATAATGTCTTGAAAGTGATATGGAACCTGTTTTTCTTTTAAATTAAAAGGACCATGCAGGAATTTATAAGGTATATAAAAGTTTGTTCAACCCATTGCAGGCAAATGGGTTGCCATAAAATTATATAAAATCTTATCTGTCCATAGAAATTGTATTTGGATATTCTCAATGCTACTTTGTGTAACTTAACTCTTAGAAACTGTGATACAAAAATGAGTGAAAAGCCTTAAATTGCATCCTAGCAAAAGATTTTTATGCAAGGCGAGATGAGTGTTCTACTTAAATGTCAATAAAACCTTTCTAAAGCACACACATTGTTTTTGTATATACACTGACAGATTTATTATAATTGTATGTAAACATTAGTTTACTTAAGGCAGGAGTTTTTTTATTGTTTTACTTGGTAAAGAAAACATTTATATATAATAAAATGAACTGACCTATATACTTAAA
This sequence comes from Timema bartmani, assembly GCA_902151455.1. Classification (NCBI taxonomy): domain Eukaryota; kingdom Metazoa; phylum Arthropoda; class Insecta; order Phasmatodea; family Timematidae; genus Timema; species Timema bartmani. The sequence goes on from CABFWB010000524.1 coordinate 116,904, forward strand.
ATGTTTTTGCCAAGAGAAGCAAGTTTTAGTTCAGTGATCTTTTTAAAAAAATGCCATAGTATAGGCCTGTTGTTTATATACTCCAATGCTAAATTCTGGGTGGGTTTCACGGTTTTCAATTCATTTATTTTTCTGCCCCTTCAGTCTGTGTAATAACATAGGGAAATTTTTAAAAAATGTTTGATATTTTTATAAATGATTTAAAAATTTAAAGTTTTTAACTTAGATTGAGGTAACCAAACCAATATAATATTTATTATTTTCAAAACTTATCTTTACACTCAAGTATATGTTAAGGGGGTAGTGATGTAGTTCAATCTGAATGCCTACTGTGATTACCTGCCAGGAAAATGTGCAAATGATAATCCAGTATTAGTTGTCAGGATAGCTTGTGTGCTATAGAAAATGTTTTTTTATTATTATTACATAACTATAAGGATTGTACTGTGATAGCTTCATGCATCTGGTGCTTATTGTGTAATGCAATATAATTGTTAGAAAGTTATTGTATAGTCAATAGTGTATGGTTGTTGTAATTCTGTATGATTTAATTTATAAATAATATTTGTTAAACCACTAGAATGTTTGTCTATCTTTGCATAATCAATATATTTATATCTGTGTGAAGCCCATTTTTTAATCTGACTAAATTCAAATCATCATCAAGAACTGTTTCCAGCCTGTAGCCAGGTTTATTTAATAAAATGCCTCCCATCTCCTGTCCTTCCACCATTCTTCCTCCTGCACTCTCCAACTCTCTCCCTCTCACTCGCACACTTGGTGTTATCTGTTCCAGCTCTTCCTTGGTCCCCCTTGCGATCTCTTCCCTACATGCTTCATATCCATTAATCAATCTTCTTTGAATCCTCTCCCCTTCCATACTTATCACGTCAAAAGTCAAATATGAATTAATAACATTTCTTAATTATTTATGCTTTCTAATAGGGGTGTGCAAAGGTCACTTTTTAAATACAGAAGCAAAGTTTGAAACATTTGAAGAAAAGTCAAAGATGAGGGTTTTTACTGTTGCTGTCCCATAATAGATAATTTAATAGTAGTGTTGAGTGCATTTTGGTTTAGAGGAAAAAACAAAGGACATAATTTATGCTGATTATCATCATCATCATCATCTGTTCTGTCTTAAAGAGTCCATTCCTTTTGTCGAACTTGGACCGTCAATATGCCCTACCCTCTGCCTCCTCCCTCAACCTTTCCTTCCCTGCTGTCGTCGTGCAAAACAAGTTCCTTCTAAGGATGTGTTCGATTCACTTTGCTTTGTACTGAATAATCACATCCGAAATGGTTCTCTTCTCTCCCACTCTACTTAAGAATTCTTCATTTGTCCACCTGATCTTCTCAAATCTTCTCCAGCACCACATTTCAAAGGTTTCCAAGTATTTCTTTTCCATCTTCCTAAGAGTTCAAGTTTCTGCTCCATATGAGTCGATAAAAATGTATCAATTCAGACTTTAAAATAAAAACTTTAAATAATTACCATATATCTTAATTTATTTACTCTCTAAGACCAAGATTTGTAATATGGATTGACAAATGTATTCAAACATAAATTCACAATGCCAAAGAAGAGTCCAATTAAGTCATCTGTATTGGAAAATTTTACTGCAGTAAATTTTTTACTACTAATTAAAATTCTTTAGACATTTCTGAAGGAGTCAGAAAGTAGTAAAATAGAGAAGTCAAAGGCTTGTCATACCGACTCAACATCGCTGCTACTTTCTTAACTATATAGTTTTTCCCTATATAATTATTTATATAATGTGTTGGCTATTCCTCCTAATTTTAACCATCATTTAGCCTTTACACTTTATTCCAAATAACCGGGCTATATAATTTTCAAAATGATATTACAACACATTAATTGTATGACAAAAATAAGTTATTGGTTAAAAGTCATAGCATAGCCAGCCCAACTGGGGTAATGTTGGGGTGGAAATTGTTGACCACTCCCAGTACAGTATACAAAAATAACAAGTAGTTAAGGTTGAGTGAGGGATTGGCTGACTGACGAATCTCGACAATGGTCCTAAGAGAGACAAAAACACTACTGTATTATATTTGGAAGAAGGTACTGGAAAGGTGGATAGATACATTAAAAGGGACAAACACAATATGGCTTTTACAATGAAAATAAGAACATAGTTCACACATTACATTGTTGCCATTGGATAAAGAAGTGATGGTTGCCTCTTAAAGAAAATCGATCGTCACTGCCCAATCCCCCGAACCTAGGTAAAACGCGCAACGCAACTTCCTAACATTACTGTGTGATTTATTTTGTCCTACTTTAAGCCATGATTCAGCCCAGTGCTCTATACCAAATAAATTATTTTAATTCTTGACAGTTTTAGGCATAAAACTGAATTTCATAGGCCATTAAAACGCTTCCAATTGCATTAATATACCAAGAGGTATCTTTAAAGAACGACCCAGAGGTAATCACAGTCCAATTTGCATAGGAAAAGCCTTTTATAAAACACATGCATTTTTAGAGTCAATATTAAAAACACGCTACTATATTACTAGTGTTATTTTATTGACATTAATAATATTAATATCTACCAAAAGTTTTGTATGAATATGTGAAAGTAGATTTTTTAGGTAAGGTTTGTTTTAAATGGTTGAGCCAAGAGTTTATTTGGTTAATTTAATGTTATTTTTATTAAATTATCTGAATTCACACCTTTGTTTTTTTAATTCAGAACTAATAAACTAAAGTTACATTGAGCCAACTCTGCTTAAATAACATTGCTAAAGTTCATTCACAACAAAATATTATGCGTATCACACACTTTTCTCCCCCTCTACTATGTTTCTAGCTGGTTTTGTCAATTTTCACTTTGCGGTTAAGTCAAAATAGCAATCAAGGTAACTTGGTATTAATCGAATTTCTCCCGCTCAATACCGTGGATTGATGATGGTGATTCTAATGTTTTTATATTCCTTTTCAAAGAGGAGAAAATACAAGTCTATGGTAAATATCAACATTTAATGTATGATTTACACCTTGATTAGAAATAAGACCTACTTTAGATTGGACCACAAACAGTTTGAGCAAGTCCTTCACTTTGTGGAAACGAAAGAAGGATGCCAACTATCAGAAAGCCATAACATTACATGAAAGGCTTGCAATACGTCTCATGTAAATAAATATAACATATTTTAATACTCTTATGGTGCACACAAGAAGAGGAATAGCATCTCTAGAGTTGAAGATGTACGAACAATATCATATATTTTTTTATTTTAAAAAAAGTTCTTTTGTATTGGTCTTGGTGCACTTAATACAAAAAAATATTTTAGTAATAAATGAACATTTGATATATTACATATTAAAAAGTATTCCTGGTACCCTGCATCATTAACTTTTGTTAAGCTCATGATCTTTAAATGGATTTTTTTAAATTAATGATGCTGCTTACAATGCATTAAAATATAAAATTATTACCTTTTTATAGTTACAGTTCGCATTATTATCAAAGATAATATAAAAATAAATTTCATAGTAATATTTATAACACACTATTATTTTGTTAAGAAGAACATTAGTTTAAGATTTAAATGTTTGAATAGAAAAATAGAAAAATATTTAAGTAGAAAGAACAAGTTCACATATGTGTGTAATTTTGAGAAGAGAAGGTGGATGGAAAACTAAGGAGGTAATTTAAACCCCCATTTTCACCCCTTGGAATGTTGACGTTTTCTGTTCTCGACCCATTTGTGTTCAGCTGACTTGAATAAGTACTGGTTGACGGCAGTTTCTTCTTCCTCTTGGTTTATGATTTCAATAATATCTATTTTGATTCGGTTTTGTAGACGTCAAGGAGGTTTGCGAGTAGACTGGCTTGCGCTGGCAAAAAAATACCTTAAATCATCTGCAGGTTTTCCTGCCTGCTATATGTCTTTTCTTTCTCATCTAAAAATAAAATCACCTTTCCCACAATCGCTGCACCTCTAGATCTTACCCTTGAATGGCTTGGCGTAGGCCCTGATACCACTGGTAGCAACATATCTTGGCCAGAAGGAATCTCGTATTGTTCAAAGAAATATGTTACATTACCCTCATTTTGGTCAACACTTGTAATCTCAGAATTGTCTGATTCACTTCTAGGTGATGGTTATGTTGGTTTTCCCTCTCTTACGAGTCATTGTGCTTTGTATAAAATACATCTGATTTGTATAGTTCCGGTGTTTGTGCTTCTTTGCACTATGCCAGTCATGGTCTTTTGTCGAAGGTGAGCCTGCCTGTAGTTATCCTTTAGCTTCTTCCATTCCGCCTTAGGTGTACTCTTGGGGAAAATTATCAAAAGTCTAAAGTAATAGATTTTTAGTCCACTCTAAAACCTAGATATTCAATACAAAAACTAATATATTAGCCTAGACTTTTGTTTGAAGAATAGAATAAAATTGTCCTGTTTGTAATCAGTATGAAACATATAGCTCTGAATACCACATAATTGTACATGTTTTGACTTATTTATGTATTTTACAATAGAATACTATCATCTTCATTCCCCTAAAGATGATAGCAATGATATTGTATTGTACTCAAGGACATTAAAACATGTGCTATCATGTGGTATTTGGAGTCATACATTTCATATTTGATTTGTGTCACAGTCTAGTTACCCTTTTTATATTTTTCAGGTTTCTAGCCACAAGGAACTCATTCACTACAATCAGTTTCAGCTACAGATAGGATATTAGCACCATTTCTGAAATTATTAATGAAGTATGTGTTGTCATCTGGAATCGTTTACAGCCTTCGTACACGAGGGTTTTGCACTGAAAAGAAATCTGATGCACCCGTTTCTTAGAGACAAAATGTGAGACCAAAGATGTATATTCAATTTTTGACACTGTAATTCAGGGGCACACACAGAAATTATCCTTAAGGGGGGAAGGGGGATTCCAAAGTAAAGAAGTTACAGGTCAATAGTCAATCCAATCAATTACTTGTATAAGACTCATACTTTGAACAAATGACAAAATACTCAATGAGGCTATATATACACAGACTATATTGAGACATTGGGTTATTTTCAACCATTGATAAATTATTGCTTTCTATTTAATATTTCATTTTTTGGCTACTTTATGTTTGCCAGGGGAGGGCTCGGACCCGCCGGAACCCCCTTGTGTGTGCGCCCCTGCTGTCATTAGCCTAAAGAAGGGTCAATGAGAATGCCTTTTGCATTTTAACATAGAGATGGCATGTATTTTTCAAGCTATCAACTGTAAAATAGACATATTAGTCAAAATAGTCAAAGCTACAACCATCTTACAATTTCCTATTTGTCTAGTCACGAGTTCAGTCATGCTATTGCCCAGGACATTCTTAAAGAATACAGCAATTGTTTAAAGCCTCCATTTCATTTTGGTATACAAGCAAGCAAGCAATAGAAGCAATCAATGGCTGTGAGGGAAAAATTAATAACTATTTTAATTCAGATAAAGGAAGTGTCTTTTGGTAATGGACGTAGGGTAAAATGATAATGTATATACTCTCAATCTTTCTTTCTTGTAAAATAAGATAGAAATTTTACTAAAGATAAGTTAGGCTAATGTAACTAGAAAGGTGTCTTATTAATTTGAAACCCTTGCTTGTGTTATCATTTGAAAAAAGGAATTGAAAGAGAGAGAAATACACTACCATGGGCTTTTTCAGAGGATTATAAAAAATTGGAAGTATTATACAAAATATTGTAGTAATCACCGTCTTTTTCGAGAATTGTAGATATCTTGTCCTGTACCATGCTTTGTCTTAAATCTCTTCAATTGTTTTAAAACATATTACCCGAATGAGTAGTCAGACGTAGTGCTAAAAAAAATTGTAATGTAACTAGAAAGGTGTCTTATTAATTTGAAACCCTTGCTTGTGTTATCATTTGAAAAAAGGAATTGAAAGAGAGAGAATACACTACCATGGGCTTTTTCAGAGGATTATAAAAAATTGGAAGTATTATACAAAATATTGTAGTAATCACCGTCTTTTTCGAGAATTGTAGATATCTTGTCCTGTACCATGCTTTGTCTTAAATCTCTTCAATTGTTTTAAAACATATTACCCGAATGAGTAGTCAGACGCAGTGCTAAAAAAAATTGTTCCAACCTTGTGAAAACAGATGCACGCTACGATACAACTGCTGTTTCGCTTTCTCTAGTTGCAATATCCCTACCACATCTCATCCTCCATTGCATGTGCACAAATATCGCGATATTCCACAAAAAACACCAGGCCGGTAATCGATAAATACAGCAAGCCATAGCAGGTATATCTCGCCACACAGTGTGAATATATTTGTATGAAATAATTATAGTTATTTCCAAAAAGTATAGCGCACGTTGAATGCATTATGCATAATATTTTGTTGTGAATTGACCTTAAGAAACTTCCTGAGAAAGAAAAAATCTGCATTATTTGAATAATGATGTTAGCAGCAGCGTTAGTTTTCTGTTTCACTCTTTTTTAACTCACAACCTTTGAGTGAGATGAAATAACTTTCTATAGCTATTTCAAAGATAATAGAGCCATTCAAGACAATATAACTTAATTTTGTGACTTTTTGATGATGAACTTTTAAACAAAACTTCATTTTCAATAACACTTTAATGATGTGACAGTTTGGTATTGAATTTAGGCAGTGAAATATCAAATCATAAGAAGCCCAAAAGATTGTAAAATTAGTTTAGTCATTTTAGTTAATGATTATTTTGACTTTTAATTTAAATGAATTGTGTTTATAGAATGAACCAAAAAGAGCAAGAAAAATATAAAATGTTTTACACAGGCATAGCTGAATAGAGATACTGCACACGTATATCAAATTTTGCACTGAAAATACCCAAACGAGTTTATAAATTGTTTTTCTTTTCCAATGTACAGTATCTAAATATCTATAAAGTTTAACTAAAATTGAACTTGAAACTATTGTCAGAAGCATTATATTGAAATCCTTGATTCAATGATTTGCTTGTATTGGATTGATTGTTACCAACTTTATCGGTGGCTTCTCCAGTTGTCGTACAATTGAGAACACTCACATCTTCAACCACTTTTTCACTTGGGGATATATCACTAAAGTTGAAATTGAACCCATTATTGGATGGTTCAAAGCGTTTCTTGATAATAGAAGTGCTCTTTTTAACAAACGAAGACTTTTTACTTGGCGAGAGAGTATTAAACCGCATTTGAATATTACCTGTGGAACAAGAAACTCTAATTATGTATTTTTAGAGGAAAAATGTCATATGTACCACATACAAAGAGAGATACTTATTTGGATCATGTCAAGATAATTTAAAGGTAAGGATTTTTCAGGTCGTGAAAAAAAAAATTCACTCACAAAATTACCCTAAAACATAATATTATGAAATATAAGGTTATTTGGAATAGAGCACTAGGCTAAATCTGTCTGTGACAGTGAAAGCTTGTCCTTAAAGATGTGTTCGTGTGTTTTTTAGTGTTCTATCTAAACAATTTCTACTCCAGTATCACCAAGTTAAGTGTGTTGGCTATACCTCCTAATTTAAACCACAATTATGAAATATAAGTAAGCTGTAAGTCAAAAGACCAAGAATTTTAAATATAAGTAAACTTAAAATTATGTGCCAATACAATAATTGTATCCATTAAGATGCTGTTGCTTTTTTCCGGCTATTTACAGGCCACAATTGCTTGGCTACCCACCTCTCAAGAGTTAAGCTATATCCATCTCCTAACTGTAATTTGTAGATAATCTGATACTACAGTCGATAGAGAACATCTAGTTCATTCTAGCGCCCTAAAGTGCAATGATTCAAACCATCGCTATTGGGATGCAAGAAGGCAAGTGCAAGAATTCCATGCTAGCCATTAGCAATCAACCTACATTAGTTTTTTTTAATGTTACTATGTTTATATTTTAACTACTATCTATAGTGTGGTATTATTCGTACTTTTACATTCAAATAAAGAATGAAATAAAGCCACTTTATGAGCATCATAAAAATTTAACAATTTCAAACATATCCTTGTTTAAATTTGTAGCACATTAGGTATTATATAGTATAAATGTAAAGCTAGAATTGTGGCGGTCTCTGTTCCATGTTTAGCTAGAATTTGTTTATTAAATTAAAAGTTATATGAAGGATAAACACAGTTGTGATTGTCATACGGTTACAAAAGCTACTAAAACTACTTTCATATGTCAAATCATATAAACTGAAGCTGTCACTGTTGACAGGTATTATCAGTGCCAATATAAATTTAGGTTTAATTACTTCAATGTTGAGCACAAATAAAGTTAGGATTTTATAAATCTACTGTCCTACAGTGATTCTACTACTGCAGTGTTTTCCGGACTTTCGCCAGTCGCAGACCCCTTTCAGAGCCAAGTACCCCTTCCAGCTCTTCATAAAAAAAATGAAACAAATATCTGCTGTCTTGTAAAGAATAAACTGTAGTTACCATTTTAATAAAGAATGAGTGGTAAGCTAAGCAAAGTTGTGACAAAGGGAAACAAACGCTTATTAATCTACGACATCACATCAAAATTAGCGTTAAAGTGTATCTCCTGAAATACTTCCTGTGTATATGTGAATATGCATACTAGCGTTAAGAAAACGCTGTTCTACTGTATTAGGACTTGGGGAGTTTAAGAAAATTATATAACTACACGTACATTTACTTCGACAAAACTCATGGGAAGGCAGAGTATGATGCTCGCTTCTTGCTCTCACATGTTACCTTTTCTAAATTGATTCTCTTCCTCTGCCATCTTGGCTCGATAGTCACCAAAAGTGTTTCTCATAATCTGCCGTTTCTTCGCGAGTGGTGCAGTTGGGCTCTTAAGAATATTAATGGTGTGGGAGGCATCTTGAGCTGAAACAAGTTAGCCGTCATCATACAATTTTGCGAACTTTTGACATAAGTAATTCCATGCAGTATGGTGGTAATAGAGACCTGAGGGCACGAGACTGGTTGGTAGGCCTAGGAAGAAGTATGTTTATTATTTTATACTTTTTATATACACACCACCTCTATAATTTTAAAGGTGATCAAATATCAATAATTTTGACATTTTTCAATAGAAAACTGCCGGCTGCATAGCAAAAAAATAATGTAACACCTAATAAACAATTATACATTCTCGTAGAAGCGTTGAAAATATTACTATAAAAATTTCACTCGTTCTCGAGAAAACTGATATTTCCAAACCTATGATTTTTCTGCAATACCTGTCAAGTGGCTAGCGCCATCTACATTTTCTGTGATCTATCTGTTCTTGTTGGCGTGGAAGGATACTTTGGTCGGTTGTGAAGCCAGGCCACGCCTTTCACCCTTCCACCCACCATCCCACAAAATAGGTTTTAGACTTGCACTCGACAGGGCCAAGGGCCTTAAATAACAGTGCTTACTTGGGAGTAGGAGTGAGTAAGAAAAAATATGAAATATATTGATTACCATTTGAAATAATGATGCTTAAAATTTGTCTTGTTTTGTATAGTTTGGTAACTAAATGATAAGGTATAAGAAAATTTATGAACGAAACAAAACTTTATCATACTTTTGTGTTTCAGAGTTATCATCAACCACATTTTGGTACAAAAATTATATTTACCTTTTTATTTAAAAATGAGTGGCTGTGTGATGAGTAGAAAATGTGATTTCCACCAGCTTTTTCTTAGTGGTTTAAATTGCATTATGAATTTTTTTTTTAATACAAAAGTAAGTGCTAAGTGTGTCTTCTTGGCAGGAGATCTTATACTAGTCTTGTTAGAATCATAATGACAGTAGACCATATGAAAGTTACATCTCGCTTATAAGTTATAACGCACACTAGATACAAATGATATAAAGATCACAAACGTAGACAGTCTGAATTTGAGCACCATCTCAAGGATGTATTATTTATTTGAGGTATTTAACGTGCACTTTCTGAACCAACTGATTATTATATCAGCACATGAGATATGAGCGAGAGCAAATGAGTCTACAATTTTTCCAGTAAAGGTCTTTTACATGCCACAATCAACATGGTACCAACGGCTTTACCTCCCTCCAAAGAAAGTTGTGCTATGGATTTTTACCGCTCAAGAGAAATCGGTTAACCTCGGCTGGATTTGAACCCACAAACATTGGATCTCAGGTGAGCACTTTACCCCAAGACCACTGAGGTTGACATGAGTGTATTGCAAAGTTTATTTTTGTATATTATTATGTAAGCTAATAAAGTTAAACTATTTTCCTTAGCGTTACAGTTGGGAGTAAATAGTCTCTCTTATATTTCAAATCAAATATTGATATGCAGAAATAATAGCATGATTAAAATTAAAATTAAAGATTATAGTATTTATTTATTTTATTTGAGGTATTTTTGAACTGACTAATTTACAAATACACCTAGATATTGCCTAAAATAAAAGGTTGATAACCAACATACACCTCTGCTGGAATTACATTCTCTATTTTATCAACAATCTGGAAAATGTGTTATTACTAACCGTCACCATTTAGACAAGCTCTTGTTCATTTTATCTAGGAGTCCCATAATATGAGATGCAATACCCCATTCGGATACGAAAGTACCTAGTTGCTAGATTTCACCGAGCAAGAATCTTGTTCTAAAGAAACATAACTAAACTACTAGAATCAACATTTGGCCAGCAAGAGCCCATTGTTAACATTTGTATTTTATTTTCACCAAAAAACACACTTTTTTTTATAAATAGATTATATTTATAATAATAATTAATGAAACACGTCTATTATATGGCCAGCGTCACACAATATGAGTCATAAGAACACCGACAACAGCTGTGCGACGGAGAAGGAATGGACAAACAAACTGGAAACAGGAGGACTAGGCCTAGATTGAATTGGTCGCTTTAGTTGGAGTATTCAGAAGCTGTGTGTCACATGTTTTGTGCATGTATTATTTTGTAGACAATTGAAGTTTTGCAATAATTTGTGATGAATTATCTATATTGAAGATGATGTCTTATTTTGTGTGACAACATGAAGTTATAAAATCATACATATAGCGACCAGGGATTGAATAAATTTGAAAACAGTGCACGTACAGATTATATTATATTTAAAATTAGTTTAAAAAATCAAAAAAACTGCAAGCCCATTGTTAAAATTTTTCACAGCTCACCACTGCTGCTGTTTATGTGGCTGGAATAAATAGTTTGCTAAAATACACCACCTTGTTTTGGTGTCATCTTGTGCAATATTAGCGATGTCTGTAGCTGCAAAATGCACCAACACAACTCCTTCTCAACCTGTTGTGCTGCCTCATTGCTAAGTTCCACTTGAGGCAATGCATCATGCACCCCTCGTGGTGACTTCATTGCATGCTTGCCACTACCCATCTGCAAAAGAAAAATATTCATCAATTAACATTTTATTTCAACCAAATACATCTGTATGCAAGCTGAAGGGTACAAGTAAGTTGTTTACATGTGTGAGCAGCCTGAGCTTTAGATATATCCTGTGTACTAGTGAGTTAGCAAACCTTAAAAAAAATGGGAAAAATTACAGAAAAACATTGGTAGGCCTAATTTATTTGGTCATGCTCTAAAGTGGCAGCTTGTTTTGAAGAGCAGATGAGCTTGTGCCTTACCCCCGCCCTCCCCCCCCCCTCCCCCCTCTAAGACAACAGTTTGTTGATAAATACAGATTTTCTTAAAATGGTCTGTCAGTGCATGGATTTACTGGCTGTATCCAAATAGTCTACTTCATGCGCCATCGACCCTTGACGTTCACTTGAAAGTTGCATTGGCAATTACGTGATCAAGTGTAGATCTGTCAAAATAGTCATGAAGTGTGCTGATGCACCCCTCACACACCCCTGAGTCTAAGGGTGACAGCAAGTCACCCTTGACCCACTCTTAATGCAGTGATTGATTGGCATTTGTTTATTTTTTCGTCTGTTTGAGATAAAGCTCATATAGAGTAATGTGATCTGTGATAACGGGCTGATAGATTTATTTATTTATTTATTTAGCACCGCGTCTTACTACCCGTTCGGGTTATACGCTTAAGTACTAATTACGCTAATGGATTAGGAATTGGGAAGATTGAATTTAGAGGAAGTGAACCCGCATTTGCGTGGAGAGAGGGAGTGGAAAACCATGTAGGAAAAACCACCCCCAGTTCACCCGACCAAGATTCGAACCTCGATCTCCCCGTCCTCGGCAGTCGGGCTCAACACAACTAGCGCGTTAGCCAACTACGCCACCGAGGCGGGTGGCTGATAGATGGCGTTTTAAATAGTTACTAAGCTCATTGGTAGGAAGCAGCACTGAGGACTCAAGGGTGTGGAAAGGATAGTTTGCCGTCCAAATAGTCTGTTGCAGTTTTCGATCTCAAATGCGTGATAAGTGTACATTCATCGAGTCTGCATCAAGTCAAGTATACTGACTATTCAGATACAGCCACTATTTTCTCTGAACATTATCCCTGCAATTAGGAATTGGACACAAATATGTTTTGGTCTGACTTGAGGTATTTGCACATGCATAGTAGGGTTACTTAAATAAACTTTTATCTTACTATGCCAGTAGTACAACCTACAGACACCACGTGATACATTAACTATTGGTACCTATGCTGGTTCTCATTTTACTTTAATTTAATAATTTGTTTGTGAAATGAGCTGTATTTTAATAATTATTTGTGTGTAGGCTAGTGTTTTCCTTCTAACATTCCCAGAAAAAAAACTAGACCAGTCTTCTAGTAAATATGAATTAATCTACCCTTTTATCCTAATTTCCACCCTTTTGCTAGGATAGCCTACATTTTATTTTTCTAGGGGCTGAAATTTAAGGGCGTTATATTATTGAAATAATAATAAAAAGTTGATAATTCCATATCATGTAAATAGAAAATACCTCCACATAATACTTTAATAAAATAATAAATCTTGATTTCTATATTCATTTACTTTTATGATTAATAGAGCCATAATTTTTTTAAATTATAATATATAAAATAAACTAGCTTAAAATACACCAAACGCGAGTACCTTATTACGTTTTGACATATCAGTAATTAACTCTCAACCAGAGTTTTAATTTTACTTCAATTCAATACTGTCCTTAAATCAACGATCATAATACATTATTGTAAACAAAAACAAATTTAAAAACACTAGACACGGGCAGTACTTAAGGGCTGGAAACAATGATCATTAAAACTTTTTTAGGACTATAGATGAAACTAAAAGTATCAAGGTACGTTTATAATCGTGCTAGTAATTTACAATTTAATTAAACTTACTCAGTATATTACTATCATTATTTTTTAGTTAAACATGATCTAAAGAGCTTTAGCTCACTAAGAAAACTGTGACCTTATATATTTTTTAACAACTATTAAAACATTATATATTTAAAAAATCTACAAATATTTGTTTGATATGAAAATGAATGGATAGTGGTATATTAATGTTAAGACATCTAGAACTAGATACTTTTGGAATATATGTGATAATAAAGATGAAAAACTAAATTAAATAGGCTACATTTAATCAAGTAATGTGAAAAGCAGTAGGTACCTAACTAAAATACAAAATATAATTTAATTAAAGAGCTAAAAATATTAGATACGACCGAAAAAAAACACCGTAATATACAGAAAAATAAAACTGTATAACGTATATTTTGTTGAGATTATTTAATTAGGGCCTATTAAAACAAGTAAGTAAATAATTACTATTTAATTCTAAGTTGAAAAGGTTCACTTCCAAGCTTAAATAAGAACTGTTAGAGCCATTACGCTATATTTCTTTATCTAGTTAGTCGGCAATCCCTAGAAACTTCATAGCATGTTCATAGTTCAACTTTCCTTTTTCCTCATTATCATTAATAAATACCATCGTCATGCAAATTTACACGCTATAGTTAATAGTAACTATATCATGCCTATTTAATGTACAATCCATATAGGAATCACGTTATTTAAATTAAATAGGGGTATTACCACTTAGACCTCCTGGTCATAGTCGTTTCAAACCATTCGTACCGTGACTGATAAAATTTAATTCCTTGCAACAAAAAGGGCTTAGCTCCAATTTTTCTGACATTCTCTGATTTTTTATCAGTATCTGTGAAAAATAAGTAAATGGATTGGTGCAATTAGAATAGACGGGTGGAAGGAAGTCATCGCTTAGCGTCGTTCAAAATGTCAGACACATTATGTTCACTATCCGTCAGCAATGGCCCTAAATTGAACATATTATTATCGGTACACTACCGGTGGTTACTAGTATATAAGTCTGTCAGCAAAAGGCTAACTAAATTGAATAAATAGGATGCAAACTATATTTATAGTATAAGCTGGAAAAGCAAACCCTTAAATACGTTCTTTTAATTCATAGAAAGGCTTTACAAAATTAATCAAACAAACTTTTTTATATAAAAAACACACGAATGTTCGGCTTCGTTAGGTTCTGTCCCGTGTTCTATAATATAAATGTAGAAAGTTTCATATTTATAGGTCGTCTAGACCAGTTTTTGTCAATCTTCTCCTAGTGGCGGACCACTTGATAATAATCGTTTGATGCACACGTGGACCACCCACCTTAATATACTACCGACCTGCCACTTGTCGCAGGAGGACATTTTCTAAAGAAAGTTTTTATCAAACAGTAAAGTCGACCTATTTATACAACTTTGTTTTATATCCACACTTAACGATCCAATTTTTACGTATAAAATAAACTATGCTAAATCTATTTTCAATTCCGGCACCCTAATTTAGTCGGTATCGTGTGTGTCTACTGAGCTAATGGTCTCGGATTCGATTCCCGGCATCACCGAAAAATTTATCATTGGTGAAATGTGGGTTTACCACTTCACAGTGATGAATTAAGGACCGGGGGCTGGATGTTGTGTCTGTTTTAGATTTAAGTTAGCTAATAAGTTGTGTGGTGATATAATCAGTCGGTTCAGAAAGTACACGTTAAATACTTACAATAAAAGGGGAAAAACACCCTTTCAATTCAAGTTATATGATTTGGGACTTTTGATATATATATTCTTAATAATGTTTTCCATTTTTATGAATGTTGGCTCTTCCTATAAAAACTTGACTAGTTGTAGAACAAAGTATAGTCAATATTGTATTCTTTTAATTGATTTATAATAAATAGAAAAGTATTATATCTATGCAAAAATTAGACGTAGATATTATGATGAATCTTGACGTTTTATGAGCCCCATAAAAACCCCAAAATCATTATGTCTGTCCTCGGGAAATTGTTTTGATTTTGATTGAAGCCTTCAGATAAATAATAGTTCAATTTTGTGTAATTTTCAAAAATTGACATACTAATGATTTTGTTTCAAATTGATATCTTTACATGAAATTATAATAAAGATCATTTGAGGTTATATTACTAGTCATTTATTTTTTAACGCTTAGTCTCAAACAATAATATGAGTAGCCCAAAACCTGCTATTTGTAAAAAAAAAGTTATATATCATTTCCCATAGTTTCTTAGGCCCTGAATCGAACTTTGCATCTATTTTCTTCCAAAACCTACTATTTCCTATGTAAATTCATGTTTGAAAACTAAGTGTGATTCCAAAAACCACTATTTATTGTCCAGAAATCTAGACATTCGTTTCCAAAACGTACTATTTAGTTTCCTTTTCAAAACCTGCTATTTGTATACTATAATAATGGCTGTATTAGCTTTTGTTTCCAAAACCTGCTATTATTAAAAATCTATATAGTGGGTTTTATCAATCACGATCTCGAGTGCCTCACTAAGTACTGTAATATAAACACATTGAAATTTGTGATTTTTTTTTCATAAATTTAGAGAAGTTTAGTTTGTTAAGTTTGGCAAACCTGTTATATCATCTCCCTCCAAAACCTCCAAGTTGTTTGAGATAAAGGTTATGTTTGTGGGTAGAACGTTTGTGATGTATCTCTGTTTTTCTTTAAATTTATCTTACAAAAATAGTTAATCAATACATTTTTTATATATAATCCAACACTTTTGCGTTTTGTGTTTAATTTATAAAGTGTTTAGGACACTAAAAATGGATAAAGAAAACTTCAATAATGCAGAATTTGTTGAGTTTGTTGAACATTGTGAGATTGGTAAGGTATGGAAACGTGGTCTAAACAAAGAACAATGGCAAAAGACCAAACAGAGAGCATAAAATCGAAATAAACTGAATAAAGGTTGGAAAGTAATATGTAATCACACAGACAAGGATTTTTATTTTGCAAAGAACATTTCTGAATATGACCTCAATTTGTTTCACAAGAAGTATTGGACTTTGCAGAATGCTTTTAAAGAAAGACAGTTTATTCAACGCAATATAAAAGTGTCAATTATTGAAAAACTTCTTCCACTGATCCAAAAAGGAAATGTTCGTTAAGTACTACTTACTTTGTTCAGACCTCAGAAGGTCCTCTTAGGATATGTAAAAGTTATTTTTTAAGCATTTTGAGTGTTGGGAGGTTCAAGGTTGAACATGCGGCTAGACTTATTATGAAATACGATGAAGAAATAACTGAAAATAGAGGTGGTTCCAGAGAGTCCGAGTATGACCGGAAACTAAATCAAGAGCTATTGGATCACATAAACACATTTAGGTGCCGTGAAAGCCATTACGGAAGGTTACACACACCTGGAATAAATATCTTCCTGCCCATCTTTCAGTAAGTAAAATGCACAAAGAGTTTTCGGATAAAACTAAAAGATCTTAAAAAGAATGCCTGTATTCCAGATACTGGACAATGTTTCGTTCCCGTTTCAATCTGGGTTTTGGATCGCTTAAAACAGATAAGTGGAGTTAATGCATTCAGCTGAAAAACTTACGTGTATCAGAATCAGACCCTGAAAAAAAGAAAAATCTGATAGTTTCTTATCCTCTTGACAACATGCGTGCTAAACTGTTTTTCACAGAATTCAACTCATTGCCTGAAGGAACTCTAAATATCAACTTTGATTTGATGCGAAATCATCCGCTGCCAAAGACGCTGATAGGAGAAACATATTATTCACGACAACTATGGTACTACACCTTTGGTGTTGTATTACACACATAAGAAAAATCACTAAAGAAGGACACAGTGCTTTTTTACCGATGACTTGAAAGTGAGTATGGAAGAGGAAATAATGAAATCATCTCTTGTCTTAATCACTTTCTGAATAAAGTGCATAGGGATTAACTTTTAAATGGCACCACAAAATTACGCTTTTTCTGTGATTCATGTGTAGCCAAAACAAGAACTACACAGTTCTTACAGCTCTGATTAGGTACTGCCAAACTAAAAATTTGACATTTGTTGTTTTTTTCGGTGCGAGGACATTCATACATGCCCCCTGATAGAGCTTTTGGACTGTTGGAGAGAAAACTTAAAAAGGCAGAGTTGATTCTTTTCCCAGAAAACTATGATGCAATTTTGTCTGAAGTTGGTACTCTCTTTACTTCTTCTGATATCGTTTTTTCTTACTGGAAACAGGCTTGTGATATATTCCTATAAAGTGACAAGGGATTCAAAATTACAGAAGCAAAAGTACTGCAATTACCTGCTTCAACCTCAAACAAAGTCAATTTCCATACCACTTACGCACCGGTTTTCACGTCACACGACATCTACAAAAATCCCATGCTTTTCAGTAAAAGAATTTTACTCCTTAAGACCCTCAAAGCAGTAAAGTACGCAAGTCAAGCCAAGAATACAGACGTACAAAGATTCCTTAGTTCTATGGGACACGACTGGAATAGTATGGAATTTTACAAAAGGGTGCTGTCTCATGAACAGAGCTCTGGGAATGTTTCAACATCAGATGACAACACTGAAGTAGTCAACGAAGACATTATTTAAGTTTGAAACATTCTTTAAACAAAGATTTAAGTTCAAATTATTTTAAATTTCTTATTACTCGTGTACCTATTACTTTGTTCACTTATTAATGTTGACAGTGTTCCTACTTAATTTCAATCACATTTTTTATACCATTATGAATTTTTAAAAGTACTTAGTTTCTCTTAGCCTAAATCTTTTCATTCATCGATGATAGTGTACTTTATTAATGAAAATACTGCATTAAAAAGTAATAATGAAAACATTTCATTAAAGAGTAATTAAAAAATGCATTTTCATGTTATTTTGTTTCCAAAAACTCCTATTTAAATATAAAAAAACATCACTTCCAAAACCTGCTATTTTGTTATTTCTTTTCCAATATCTGCTATTTTCATATTTAATTTCCAAAATCTACTATTTGTTTTTTTAGTTTGAAATTTTTTTTTTAAAATCTGTAGTGAAAGTGCCATATGAATACTCCGAAATAATAATATGTTTGTTTTACTCTTATTTTATTTTTAGTTTCAAATTCGGTTCATTCAAATTTTTGTCGCAGTTTTTTGTAGTTTTTGTAAAATTTGAGAAAAGTGAAATAGCAGGTTTTGTAAATGGGCTACTCATATACTATTTGAGAAAGTAAATACAATTATGTCATACTATTAATTTTGTGTGGACCACTTGGCACATCCCCGCGGAACACGGTTTAGAATCACTTGTCTAGCTAGTATAGGGTCTTCTGTATGATGTGGAAATACACACACACACATTAGGACATTATAAACACTTAACATCAAACAGGAAAGAAGAATTCGTCAACAAGTTATATATCTTTAAAATATTTAAACTATCTCGCAGTCTTAAAACTGATATATTTGGTCTAAGGTCTTATTACTAAGTTCTCTCAGCCATATGGTAGAATCTCTTGAACTGATATTTACTCTCGAGCTTGTAAAGTCTGTTGTTTGTTAACTCCTCGCGGAATTAGCAAAGTTAATGACGTAATTAGTCCCAATATTTGCTCTTGCATCGTCCAGATAGCATGTGATTTTATTTTCAACTTTTCAACTGTACGTAGAGTCGTAGATGTAATTGTGAATAGAGCTAATTATTATAACGTCCATTCTAAGTGAAGTAGACAAGCTTAACTGAAACTCCTTACAAGGTTTACGTGATGACGTACGTTTTTACCACCCACGTATAGTCGGAACCTCTCGGGTTAGCTCACTCGACTCTGAACTAGAGGGACTGGATTGAAACCCGAACCACTGCACTAGCTATCGCTATTCCATCCTCTTATCAGAAAGAGTTTCAGTTTCCTTCCCTAATCGTGCTCCCTTAGGTTAGATTGTTGAGGTCACTAGCGAGAAGTAACACTAGAAGGTCCAAATAAAAAAGGTGGCCTCGGTTGTGGGCGAGAAAGTAAACGCTTCTTGCCTTCAAAAACGTTTCCCAACCGTCTGATAGTTTTTCTCTACTTTTACGAACTTCGAAAATAGACGAGGACTGAGGGATTCTCCGATTCGGAGAAAACAGTACTACAAACAAGTGCGCTTTTAGGAGCCGCCCTTGTGCTGATTGCCCATAAAAACCAACTTACTACAACCGGCATTATTGGCCAAGTGGTCTAAGGCGTTAGAATCGCATTACACTTGGGGTGTCATGTGGTCGACACAACGAGCCTTCCGACCGTTAATCTCCATTTTCTAGACCAGAGCCACTACTTTATTCAAGTAGCTCCTCATTTGTCCTCACGAGGCTAAATTTGCCCCTGTTCCAGACCCACTGCTTCACAAAAAAATTCTGGATGTGCAGGGATCGAACCCGGGACCTCTGTAATACGGATGTAATTCATCAAACATAAATAACTTTATTCGTGTGTTTTTAGCACTGTGTCTCACTTACTAGCCGTTTGGTTTTCACGCATATGTACTAATTATGTTAATGTGTTAGAGATGAAGAGGGTTGAATTTAGAAGTAGTATACCCGAATTTGCGTGAAAATAAATTGGTAAAACATTTAGGAAAAAAATTTCTTCGGTACCCCCAACCGGGATTCGAATCCTGATCTTCCCGTCATTGGCAATCCAGTCTATTACGAGAGTGACGCCTTTGACCATTCGGTCACCACAGCAGGTCTGACCGAACTGATCAATTGTCAAGGACCCCCTGTTGTTTTCCCCATCACCTCTCCACTCTAATGCGAGTGCATTTTCTCTAAACTACCCTCCTCACATCTACCTCTTTGATTAATCCTTATTTTACCTACGCATGTTAAAACGACCTTTTTACCACCCCGTCTTACTACCTGTTCAGGTTATCCGCATGTATGAGAATTACTCTCATGGGGTAGGGATAAGGAAGGAAGCATTTTAAAGAAAGTGTACCGGCATTTGCGTCAAAGAAGAGTGAAAAACCAATTTAGGAAAAAAACCACCCTGAGTATTTTCAACCGGGATTTGAACCCCAATCATCTCCGTCATCAACAGGTCAGTTTAAAATGAGTGTGACAAAACGTTCTAATTAAAAGGAATTTTACTAACGAGGGAGGTGGGAAGAATCCCCCCTACCCCACCCCTTTCACTCCTTGTCTTTATGACGCGGATGGTGTTGACGCATGCGTGATGTGTCAGTGCCGAGCGACGCAACGTCAGTATCTCCAACCAGGCAGTCAAGCTACAACTGGAGAGCGAAGGACCTGTATCCTGTTTGACAGAAATTACCACTTCTCGAACCTGCCAGAGGTACATCAGAAATGGGGAAGAGACTACAGACTGTGGCGGCTATGGCCTGCATGAAAACCTTGCTCATGCTCTTCAACTTTGTCTTCTGGGTAAGTGATCCTTTCTTTCGCTTAAAGAGATCAACGCTTGGTGGCGCTGTCCATATGTGAGCAAAGGGTAGCCGCCCTCCGTTCATTCTCATTAAGCTCACATCGACACTTTATAAGGGTTCTAGACACACGGGTTTATTTCCAAACAAATCACTCGAACTATTACGAAACAATATTCTTGAAACTTAAAAATCTGTGCCTGTGATGACACAGCTGTTATCCTCGCGACACACAACATGAGCGTCGGGGTTTCAAATCCATGCTGCGCTCTTCTGTAGAACTTTTTATATAGGAGGGCCCATTTATATGTTTAGGAAACTTTTTAATATATTTTTTTTTGTTTTAATGAAATGAAGTGGAGTGAATAACTTCTACAAACTATATTTTTGGGGGAAGGGGGGTTTAACATGTATACACAAAGTTTGTCACCAGTCTCTCTGGCCCAAAATGAACCCAAAATATATATTTTTGAGGATATAGGCGAGTTATTGATTTTGGTAGGAAGGGCTTTCCGAGTCCTTTTTTCCTACCAAAACCCTACTATATGGTAGTATTTTGGTAGGAGTAAAGGCCTTTTAGAAGGCCCTTCCTAGCAAAATCTTTGTATATCTGTGAAATCCATATGGGGTAGTAAGTACTAAGGTGAAGTCTCCCATAAATGGGTGGAGAAAAGGTATATAAAGAATTTTTTTAAATTGAATTCCTTTTATAGTATTAAGGTTTTTTTGACCGTAAATGCGGTCATTTTTATATGAATCTTATAAGACCTCAATGATCTATCTACTAGTCTAGATATTGTTAAGGATAAAAAAGGCTTTATTAATTTTATTTTTGGGTTGGGATATTTAATCCCTGTGGACCCCCTTCCACCCCCTCGTTTGTCCCTGTTTCTGGGGCCGAAGCAAATGGATGACTTGTTCGCCCAATCCTTCTAGCTGCTATTTTCTATACGCTATTTGCTATGAGCTGTGTATACTAAATGAGAATGGGTGTTTTCAAAATAGGGATACGTTCTTAGAACAAGCTAAACTTACAAAAATAACACATTTGTTTATATTCGGAGGTATTTCTCTTCCCAGAACCATTGTTCATATCGGCCCGTATGGAGACCTAATTAATTCATGTTTGTAGGGGTTAACAATTCCTCTTGAACATCAGTGCAATCTAACATTCGTTGGCCCTTTAGTGAGTCGAATGGCAGGGTCACGCCAGCTTGATAGTTGAAACATTTGGTGACGACACTTAATTGGTGACAACATGGTGATGTATATGAGAAAATTCCCTACCTCCCTTTTCTCATGAGGACTCTCTTAAAAGTAGCACCCTATGCCAAACATAGGGCCAGACTGGATAATTTGTTCTTAACGAAGTTGTGGCTCTGGGGTCATCCATAAACCACGTAACGCTTTTTAATACCTTTTTTTGGCCCTAACTCCCCTAATTTAACAACAACCTGTTTTTCGTAACTTTTCACCTCAAGAGTGAATGTAATTATTTCGTAGGAAAGATTTTGTGACATTAAAAGAATGACTCAGATTTAATATTACTTTTTAGAGTCCGAATTTGTCTGTAAGTTAGTTTACCAAAGGTAAAAACATGAATAATACAATTTTTTTAAAGTATAACATAAATGTTACGTAGCACTTTGATCCCCTGCCCCCTTCTTTTTTAACATCATATATACATTAGAGCTCCCCCTGCCCTCCCCCCCTTGTCAACAGTGTTATGAAGTTTATGGATATACTCCTATGTGTAGTTTAGTTTTATGATTCTCAAATTCCTTATGCTAGGATTAAGTGTGCATTTTTAAGTGTTTTTTTTTAGGTTAGATTTGTGAGTCATGTGCTTATAGTCCTTGTACGTTCCTTAGTAGTGTTTCTTACCAAGTCAATCTTTCCTCAAAAACATATTCGCTGTACCAATTTGTCTTTTGTCAGTCATTGATTGATGTCAAATAGGTCCATAGTCGTAACAACACTGTTGCGTTTGTTCATCTACTATACCCTTATAGTAATTCCGGATATCCTGTGGTATCATGAACTTATCTTATAGAACCTAAAAGAATTTTTTTTATTTGGTTGCTTGCTACTATGATTAGGATTATCTGCCATTGCACGTTGAAACCTTCAACAGTTTGATGTGTTTACACTATTTGAACGTCTTCATGGTTTATGTGAGAGGAGAACAAAGTGAGAAGATATTTTGGCGTTGTTTTTATTTATTTGAGGTATTCAACGTGCACTTTTTGAACCGAGTGATATCAGCAGCACACGACTTATAAACTAAACTTTAATCTAGAACAAACACTTAACCCAGCCCCCGGGCGTTAATTCATCACTATGAAAGGGAACACATTTTTCACCGATGATACATTTTACGGCCATGCCGGGAAATGGAACCCACGACCCTTAGCTTAGTAGACAGACACGTTACAGACTTGGTGTTATTTCATTCTGATTGATTTTCTTTGGTACACCCATACCTTAGAATCTCCACGTTTTCCATCTTGAAAGCTATAATCCGAATACTAGTTTACATGACACAGAACCAAAACTATCTTAAAAATAACATATTTAACATGGGGGAAAGGTTTATATCCTGAAAATCCTTAGAAAAAACCACATCGTGTCTTGAAAATTTCGTGTTAATTTGTCTACGTCATTACTTGAAGATACCAGAGCACTTTTCACTTTTTATATGATTTAGCTAGTGCAGAGCCCAGATATTTATATTGGAGGAGATTATTTTGTGCTTGGGCATATATGGAGGGCCCCAACAGTAGATGCCCTACTTTCTTTCTTACATTTTGATACCCCGTAAAAAGATAACGCTCCACACGTCCGTCACAGACTCTGCCTCAAACTATTAGTGAAGAAATACCCTTAGAACGGGACGAATACTGGAGAGCTCAGAGCTAGAGCGTTGGCGTGCTAATCCAAGGGTCCCGGGTTCTATTCCCGTGTCTAGGTAAATTTACGAATTAAATCTCCTTTTAAGAAATTCAAAATGTTTTCAACATAACTGGGGTTATGCATTTTATAATAATTATTTCATATCTTAGGCAACAAAGGAATACAAAAACACATAATTGATAAAATAAAACTATTGCCCCGTCTTGTTACTCGTTTGGGCTATGCGCGTATGAACTAATTCCTTTAATGTGTTGGGGATGAGGAAGGTTGAATTTAGAGGAAGTGTATCCGCATTCGCGTGGAGAGAACCGTGACATAACAAAAGAAGTAATCACTTTGGGAATGGATTTAGTCTCTAACAAAGTGATAAATTACGGTTCTAGAACTATTTTTTGTGCTTGTATAGATTGAATCCACCCCTCATTTCCCTTTTACCCCAAAAAAGTACTTGCTTTTTATTACTTAAAGTTATAAACGTGCCAAGAAGCTGTAGGACCAGTTGCGCTGGTTAATTTTGTACCGGGAGGCCGGGATTCAAAGCTTAGTCGGGTACACTGGAGTTAGTTTTGTCTGCTCTGCGGTTTCTTATCCTCTCAGTAGGTGAATACTGGCGCATTTTTTTGTCCGCCCTTGTAGGGTTCTCTCTTATGGATGGTATATTTGAAGGACTTAAGGCAATAATATGCTATGCAACAAAATAGTATTAGTTAAGGTTTTAAAAAATCAATACACTCGAAACTCATCCATCCGAATTTGATAAGACCAAGTTCAATCCGGATAACCGGAATTACGGATAGATAATCCAATAATTTTGGGAGATTTTTTTTACTGTTGTAGAAATTGGACATACACATTATGAATGTCGTGGAAATAGCACATTTATTATCAGTATGAACCAGTATGTGTGATAAGGTTTTTTGTTATAGATTTAAAATAAGGCCTACATCTTGTAAACAAACAAAAAATTATTTTGTTTTGAGATTTGATGATTTATTTCAAATCCGTTGAAGAGTAGCTAAGTAGTTTTTTTTAGTCGAAAGTGTGTTCCGGGATTTCGTTTAGATAGGTTTATAGTGTGAATCATAAGCGTAAATAATTATTCACTTGTCTTAATTTATACACACTTTTGAGCTCCCAAAAATTAACATAAATATGTTTGTGAGGAAGTGTTGGAACAAAAATGAAACATGAACTATATTTGCTATGACGCTAATGTGCCAACATCTTGGCAATGAGGATTGTTTCTTTACAGGCAGCCACATACACCCTATCTACGGTAGGAGAGGTGGTAGGCGACAGGAAAAGTAACCATGTATCCATTCGCCGAACTATATGATCTACAAGATCATTATGTTGAGTTGTTATTTTTGCCAGTCAAAGCCTTCATCGCAAACAACTAAACAATCGTTTTAAATGATTTTTTTTCTTTTTTATGGAAGCGGTGTCTGTGGTTCACTTAAACATGCTTTTCAAACGAGAGCTTCTAAAAGGCTGCGTTCTCTTCATAAATTAATATGGCAAACCAGTCAAAATAAGGGTGGTTGATGACGTATTCGGCTGTGTTCATGCGCTGTTTACAAAATATTTTTTTAAATTCTGAAACTAATATTTTGTATAGCTCTTTATCAACGTTATTAAAAATTCATTTTGGTGGCCAGTTAGAGCGAAATAAAAGTGTAAATATTATACTTTTTAATTTCTTCTACCCGCTTCGGTTGCCGCATGGTCTAACAAGCTACTCTCAAGTTAGACTAGACTGCCGCAGACGAGGAGATTGGGATTCGATCTCGGTTGGGTGCATTTCCTCTAAATTAAACCTTCCTAATCCCTAACACATCAGTGTAACTAGTCGCCTACATATGCGTATAATCCGAACGGGTATTAAGACGCGGTGCTAAAAATTAAATTAAAATTTATTCTTTCATGTACTAAAATATTTGTTGCCACAACAGTAATACTTTTTTTTATCTAAATAAGCTATGAAATAACCAATTATATGGTAATCCTTAAGGAAGTATCATTAGAATCGTTTGATAAAATTTTTTATTGATGATATAACATTACTATGAATATAATTATTTCCGAATATGTCATTAGTGACATTGTCAATGTTTTCAATGAGAACCTTCTGTTAGTTGTCACTCACCATTTCTCCCACAAGAGATTGAGGATATCGTAGCCGAGGCGTGTCAAACACGTTTGATCAAAAGGGACACATTGATAATTTAAAATACTGAGGGGGGCGGGAGCTGCATCTAAAGAAATGTAGTGTGGTGAGCATCTTAAGTTAAAAAAAAGTTTGTAGATTCCTACCATTAAAAAAGGAAAACTAAGATTATACACTTTTAAAAGGGGTCGGCCAGACTGGGCGAGTGAGCGAATAAAATATTAAATAGAACACATTGGCTGTAATGAGAGGTGGCCAGACTGGAGCGAGCGAGCGACTGAGCGCGCGCGCTTGAAAGATGGAACTGGTTCTATTTTTCAAGCGCGCGAGCTCGACCCGGTACAGTCTAGTTTACAGGCGCTAGGCAATATTATAATATGTTGGTTCATTGAGTGCTAGGAAAACTTCTCATTTTGACATTTTTATTACTATCGATAGGCTTAGCACACTTGCTACAATATAACTGATATGTTAAAATACTTCAATATTATCAAAGTAGGCCTTTACAAATAAGAATCACCATTAGCGTGGGGAGAGAATGAGAAAACCACAACAACATATCACTCGTCAAAAACCACCCTCAGTTCACTGAGCCAAGATTCGGAGCCGCCTCGTCAACAACTATCGAGAGCTAAACCTTGATTCTACTTTCACCATGTCCTGTGCTCTGAGGCTGTACTTTAGATAGGAGGAGTAAATGCGACAGTCTATACCTTTTGGCAATATCGTGAAGTGATTCCTTTAGACTTATTTGCTATCGTCATCTTAAAGATAAATCTATGGTGATACGACAGTAGATAAATTGTTGAGGCACTACAGCCCACATCAGTGGGCATGTAGGCTGAAGGTCAGGCTCATCTAGTCTGGCTTTCCTGTGAATCAGAAATCTGAGATCGAATCTCGGGAGGATGTACTGAAGGTAGTTTTTTCCTTAAATGTTTCACCATTCTCCCTCCACGAAAATTCCTTTTATATTTCCAAATTCTAATAAATCTTATTTTCCCCATTCCTATCCTGTATTACCAACTTCTACATTTGTATTGATTTTAATTTCGATAAAAACAATAATTATTCGTCAGTTAAATTACTTAAAATAGAATACTCCCACTATTGTTAGAATGTGATCAGTTTGTTGTAAGGTAATAGATAACCTTTCAAAGTTTACTGTAACTTAATGTTCCAGTTGAGTGGTATCACAATCCTAGGAGTAGGTATATGGATGCATCTGGAACTATACAAGTACATGGAACTATCATCAGAGTTCTCCAGCACAGCGCCTGATGTCCTTCTTGGAGTAGGAGCTCTTATAGTGCTGGTAGGATCTCTGGCCTGCTGCTGCACTGTCAAGGGACAGCCTGTGCTCTTGTATGTGGTGAGTACGACGCCCTGTGCTCTTGTATGTGGTGAGTACGACGCCCTGTGCTCTTGTATGTGGTGAGTACGACGGTCTGTGCTCTTGTATGTGGTGAGTACGACGACATACGCTCTTGTATGTGGTGAGTACGACGGCCTGCGCTCTTGTATGTTGTGAGTACGACGGCCTGCTCTCTTGTATGTGGTGAGTACGACGGCATGCGCTCTTGTATGTGGTGAGTACGACGGCATGCGCTCTTGTATGCGGTGAGTACGACGGTCTGCGCTCTTGTATGTGGTGAGTACGACGGTCTGCGCTCTTGTATGTGGTGAGTACGACGGTCTGCGCTCTTGTATGTGGTGAGTACGACGGTCTGCGCTCTTGTATGTG
>CABFWB010000524.1:153116-165028 GCA_902151455.1 Timema bartmani
ACCCCTTTTTTCTGCCACATCTTACTACCCCTTTTTTCTGCCACATCTTACTACCCCTTTTTTCTGCCACATCTTACTACCTCTTTTTTCTGCCACATCTTACTACCCCTTTTTTCTGCCACATCTTACTACCCCTTTTTTCCGCCACGTCTTACTACCCCTTTTTTTCCACCACGTCTTACTACCCTTTTTTTTTCTTTCCGCCGCGTCTTATTTTTTTATTTCCATCGTATCATACTTTTTTTTACTTTCCATTGAGTGGTAAAGCATCTCACAATAGTACTGTACTTGTTTTTCTCTTCTTTCAGCCACCTCTTTCTTTTTTTCTATCTACCACGGATTACTATCTGTTTTTTCCTTTCCACCAAATCCTTTTATCAATCCGGTCTATACGAATTTTACTGCGCTGTTTGTGTAACAATGAAGAATGTAGAATTTATACAAAAAACATCCTCGTTTGTGTAAATAAATATATTGTGAAACCATTTAGGAAAAATTACCCTCGTTATATCGGGCCAGGATTTGAACCCCAACTTCCCGGTCATCGGCAAACCAGATCAGACGAGAGCCTGACATTTAGACCACGACACCATCGATGTGAGATTATGCACCTTTAAATCCCAACTTTAATATGAACGTATTTGGTGAGATTGTGAAGCAGAAAATTCTGTCACATTCACGGGCAGCCGACGAGGGTCATGTCTATCGTGCAACGCAATAAAATTAAGAACTAGCTTGACATTTGACCTTTGGTCCTCGGGGCTATGAGGAGTTAGTCAATATCTTGTAGTAGCGGGGATTGAGATCTCGTACAGACGTCATTATTTAAATACGAGGAGAACCAGATTAGAGAGTTATTTCAGGAACAATCTTACCATTAACTACTTTACGGCTATTTATTGTAGAATACTCTTTAAATAATTATTTACTATTGAATCATCTTTCTTATTTTTCCTTTATTTTCTTATGATTGTCATTACATTTGTTTAGTTACGTTAGTAAAGAAAGATTAAATGAAATACTTAGAGCAGAAATGTAAACCTTCTGAATATATAAGCGTGACTTACAAACTAACTTAAGTCTATAACGGCCGCAACAACCCTTCTCCGGCCGTCAATAATTCATCAACGTGAAAGGGAAGATTTAACGGCACGTTGGGAACCGACGTTCGCGAGGTTTAAGGCGTCATACTCACAATAGACTGGATTATTATTTGTGATGGAGAGTTCGAGGATCTAATCTTTGCCGGCTGGGTGCACTAAAGGGTGCTTATCCCATTTATTCACTTTAACGTGGGTTCACTTCCTCTAAATAGCCCTTGTCATCTCGCTTCTTGGATTAAATAATTCGCTGAGTTAATAATTAATCAGTGAAGTAAAAAGTAGGGGAATGAAAAAATAAAAACTAGCATAAGTGATGGCTTGTGGGATAAAGGGCTGTCCCAGCTTTTTGAAAGTATTTAAGTAGCTAAATTTAATTCTTTCAAGTAGCTAAATTTAATTCTTTCAAGTTTATACATTATTTCTACATAAAAAGATTAAATTTAAAACATAATCAAATTTATAAATCTAAACATTAGAGACGTATGGAAGAGCAATAATGACTATTCTCTTTTGATTCTTTAATGTCTAATCTGTTTTTTCTTCATACAAATGGTGAAATTCAACATAAGATTTCCTTTCGAAGTAGATGGTATTTTGAGTTTTTCCAGGGAGCATTTTGTAATATATTATCAAGTGACTACTTTCACATTCCTTGATGACAACCACCACGGCTACTGATTGGAACTGTTGTCGCTTACTTCTTGTATTCGCCCACGCAGGGCAATCATGTCGATTTGCTCGCTTCCCTAAGGGATTTGTGATTGACCACAGGTTTAATGGACTTTGGTTGATTCTGGATGGTTCTCAAGAATATATCTGATATGTGTATGAATGTTCGTGATCCAGCCTAATATAAATCACTAAACTTAAATATCTAAGCACTACCACTGGATGTATAATATTAGACATAAGGCTTTCTTAATGTCTTAGGATTTATTAATTTGAAATAGCTGACCTGGCGGTCTAGGGGTAAGGTGTCAGACTTCTGTGCTGTGGGTCCGGGGTTCAATCCTCTGTCCCGGCACAGATTTATCTGATTGCCAAACCCTTCCTTCACCTCTGACAAGACGTGTAAACCGTGGTTCGGATCCCACGTTAAACTGTAGGTCCTCCATTTCATCTCACAATCACCCTACCACTACACATTAGCATAAGTGCGGATAACCCGAACGGTTAGTAAGACGTGGTGCTAATATTAATAATTTGAACGCTTGTGTGTCTTTAGTAAGTAAGAAAACTCGACCAAAACCAAAAGAGGAGTATAATTAAGCTTAATAATACAAAACAAATAAAAGTAAATATGGAAAAGAGGTATGGCTAAAGGTAAGTCAACATGTTGCCCCATGTTGGTGTGGTGATATATTTAAAACATGCTTTCTAGACCAGCGGTTCTTAAACTGGGGTACTTGAGCAGCTCCCAAGGGAAAATTGGCAAAATAACAGGGGCCTTAGGAAAACCCCTAATTGTTGGCAATTACCGTTATCTGGTTATTTCCACCCCTCTTTTTCTCATATTTGCTCTTGGCTGGAGACCGATTTCTGAGAATTTTCAACCCTCTACCTGACACCTTCTACATTAACAGTTTTTTGCATATAGCCTGAAAGGCTAGTAAGACGCGGTGCTAATAATAATATTATGCCTTTCTCAACAACATATCTCTGTTAGAGTGGTTTTTCATCCATGGTGTACCTAAAAAAATACCGCTATAGGCTAAATTTGGAGCCGGACCTTCGCTTGAAAGTTTCAACTGGACAACCAGACATCAAAAATTGTGCCAATCCATGAAGCCACACCCCTCTCATTGAAAAACTTTGGGATTCATAATATATCAGCTCCAGAATTACAATTAAAAATTTTGATTTGAAAATATTGTGTTTATGTTTACTTTTTTCCTTTATTTTTGTATGAATTTGTGTAGAAAATTTATACAACTTTTTACAGGAATTTTTTTAAACTGATCATAACGATTCTCAGAAAGAGATAGTGTTAAGGCTATAACAGTAGGATTCTCTCTAACTAGCTTTGTCACATTTGAAATATTTTGATTACAGATATTTTTTACCACTAGATTATATAGATTTATTATTATTATTATTTAGCACCACGTCTTACTACCCGATTATATAGATCATTAATTTACCAAGTGGTCATATTTTTTAAGACCTGTCATTTGGAATTTTTTTTATCTTGGAGGTACATTAAACTTTTAGTCATGGCCAAGAGATACAATCTAAAAAAAGTTTGAGAACCTCTGTTCTAGAGCATTTAGTTTTTCTGCAACAATTGTTTCATATTTTCTATCATTCTCACAGTCAAGGCATTACCCAGAGTTATTTTTGGGGGTGTGGCTTGTTTATTTGCTGAGAGAGGGCAAGGATTTATTTTGCTTATATTAACTCACTCTCAAAAATGGTAAAGAAAAATATTTTTTTAAACATAAATGTGAATTTTAGAAGATTCAAAAAAAGCTAGTAGTTACTAGGCATTGGGGAAAAATACAATAACCAAGGGGGGCTTGAGGGGAAAACCCTCTCTACAACCCTGCACATAATAGTTTGTGATCCTACCAAGTTTCTCGCAAAGGTCTCCCACTTGGCAAACCTTTACTTAGTTTTACAAAGTGATGAGGAACAAAGTGCTCTTGAATAATTTAGTTTGTTTTGTTTCTCAGCTCCACTGTTGCGGAAGTCACGACTACATGGACTGGAAAGACACCAAGCTTGGTCGTGTCCCCATTTCATGCTGTATGAACACTACATCTTGTGACACAGATGACATCAAGCAAATATACACAGAGGTTAGTGCAGTTGGCATTATGAAACCATCGATAAAGGGGTGCGATTATTGTGATGGGGATAAAAGATATCAATGACATTGATGAAGAAACATAATTTGATAGGATGGTCACACGCAGGTGGCAAATCTTCAAAAGCTTGTGATTAACAAACGCTGATATTAAGAACAAATCCCTCCTAATTACAATTTGTTGACTCCAACATATTTTCCTTTTGTTTAATGAATCCCATTAGTGTAGTGAAAGCCACAGATTAGCCCCCCTATTTATGCGGTCTTAAGATTAATCTTGTGTTCACATCATCATTTCTGCCACATTAATTACCTCACCAAAATAAAATTAATTCCATAATTATATTTATTTTTCAAGGATCACCATTTTGAACAGCTACATGAGATTTTTAAACTTTAGAAATGATACTTGTTAGTTAATCGAGTCAACATATACATTCAATTATTGGGTGTTTCAACGCCTTTAATAGTTTTTTAATGTTATTATGTACTTTTTAAGACTGCACTACACGTTTTTACATGAGGGATGTAACCTTATAGAATTGTTCACTTCGTAGTCACACGCTTGTAGCTGCCATATTGGAACTGTTTGACCATAGATTTTAAATGATAATTGAAGTGCTATTTTGTGGAATGTTACCAAGGTAAGCAAAGTTAATTTAAACTGTATATGTTTGTTCTCATCACTCAGAACATTTATTGGCCAGGTATCAATGAAAATACATTACCATGGGAGGTGTATGTAGAGTAGAGCCTATGTGTGATTGGTCAAATGGGACCAAGTGGGTGATAACCACAAGAACAGTTTAGACTGACATGTTCTACTCACCCTGGCAACATCTCGCAGAGCTGTATAGTATTGGAAGTAAAAAAAGGCACTGGAACCAACACTAGATAGAAATCTGGGCTTGATACTTGCCTAGTCTTTGCAAGGTTTTAACAAAGCGGGTGTGTGTAAATTTACCAAATCTTAAATGTCCCTGTAACAGTGCACAAATTATGTAAGCAAACCTGTACAATGGGTAAAGTCTTAAATATAGTTAGATTAAATACTAATTAAGCAAGGGAAATGTTTTTTTATTTATTTTGAAAATATATATAGCTTCCTTCTACAAAATATCAAGCGGATATTTTTCTCTTTCCTCAAATTTATATTTTAATGGATGTAATGAACTTCACCAACCATCCTAAAGCCATCATCAAATACTATAGTATTAGCACTCTTGACAGCGACGGACCTGACTGAGATGTGTTTCTGTTGATTGTCAGGGCTGCTACGACAAGGTGGTTAACTTCCTGGATGCCAACATAGGTCTCGTAGGGGGGGCCGCGCTGGGGGTGGCTTTCTTCCCTCTGGTGGGGGTGATCCTGTCTTGCTGCCTTGCCAAGAACATCAACAAGGCCAAGTACGAGCAGATGGCCTGAGACCGGGAGATGTGTCACGAGCCGGTACCAGAGCCCACCTTGGACGACCTATTCACACAGCAGTAGTACCAACCATATTTCATACTTTCCTTCAGTGGGCCCTCATTCCCTTTATATGAACTGATAGAAGATGAGACGTGATTGAGCAAGAAAACACCATTTTTAAATAGGAACGTATTGCTCTTAAATATATGTATATAAAGCTCTCTCTGTGCTAATGAAAGCGAACATACTTTAAAAATAAAAACAGATTGTATTGATCCTTAAACACTTAAATAATGTAATTTTTTCAAAATTATTATGTTGATAAGCATAGAAATGAGGCCTAAAGGGCACAACCTACATACTTACAGAAAATTGTGTATTGTGTATGCTATTTTACCCCCCTCTCAATGTTTATTAAATAATAGTTTATCGTCCTTTTTTAAATAAAAACATACTCTACTTTGGCTGTTTTTTTCCTTAATCTACATTGGTTCAAAATACAATACCAGTATTTAAAAATATAAACAGTTAATGAAGGATATCCAAATGATGAGGTAGACGAAATGCACAATTTTTAAATAAAAACATACTCTACTTTGGCTGTTTTTTTCCTTAATCTACATTGGTCCAAAATACAATACCAGTATTTAAAAATATAAACAGCTAATGAAGGATATCCAAATGATGAGGTAGACGAAATGCACAAATAAAAAAGTGACTATTAATTTGTCATAATTTTCATTTAAAATCGTGAAGGAATGATCTAGTAGTTCTGGTGCTGCCAAAGATATGATAAAACTGCCAGAAATGAATTGGAAATGAATTGGAAATACTTTTAAAACACACATAGTAAAAATTATCATTCGTGTCTTTATTTTTATTTGATTCAAACTTGATGTTTTGAATTTAATATAAATGACTTCTAATGACATTTTTTCATAAACTGCACAAATTTACAATTGATAACTTTTCCTTGTGATATTGAAGACTGATGGTATCTTACACTAGCTTCTATAAGTGTGTGTATTAGTTGATTTACCTTGAACACTATCCACACAAAGAATTTTTAGTAAGGAATTGTTTAATTAGTTAAATCATAAACCTTAAGTCATTGATAGCAAATGCGTTAAGGTGTGTTGTCCAAGCTGCAACAGTTACCTGCGATTGCTGCTGGAGTCACGCAGCTACTGCCGCAACAGATCGTGGCAACACTAGCCACATACAACAATCACAAGAGGTGTTTTCCAAGGCGCGACTTCAGCAGCAGTTGCCAGTCGATTTAAAGATGGAAAAGAGCACAGGTGATCCAAGTGATAAAATTTTTAATAAGGTTGTAAAACATAAGGAAAAGACAGAAGTTGAAGAGTATATTCGTGCCACACAGTAAGGATGCTATAACATTTTAATCAATAGACACATTTTAAGTGATTATACAAAGTTCAGAGAATATTTTAGACTGAATGTTAACCGGTTCAATCATGTATTACAAATTGTCCAAAGTGATATCGAGAAACACTCATGCAATCGGTTCAAGAAACCTATCAACCCTGCTAAAAAATTAACGAAGGTCGAGTGTTTGAATCCCTCCAAAAAATGTGAGTTTATTTCCTCTAAATTCTTCCTTTTTATCCCTACTTCATTTGCATAGTTAAAATGGAACGCCCAAATGGGTAGCTAGGTCTGCTGTAAAAAATATACATCCTTTATTAATTTTTTGCTGTATCTTATTACTCATATCTTCATCATCTTGTGCATACATGCTCTTGTACTTCCGATATTTTAAATCATATACACTAGGATGTTGGATACTAACCGCACAGCACCACATCCTGTGAGTGGGTCATTAGCACCTCCAGTTTTTGTTGTTTAAACATTTTTTAAATAGATTTAAACACCAAATTTAATAACAAATATGCACTGTCGCTGCAGCTCCAGCCACAAGCATTGCTCACTCTACCAGTGCTGCAACAAGTGCCACTATCACTTGTGTCTCAGACCAAGCTCAAACTGCGCATGTGCGAAGACTGCGACTCTAACCGCAGTTACATGTAACTGTCGCAGCTTGGACAACACAACACACCTTTAGAAATCATTACTTAAAATTAAACAGTAACGTATACATTAGAATTAATCCAGGTTCAAGTATGTTTTAAGTAACTACTTGGATGTATACCCTTAATGTGATATGAAGTTAGCTATTGTTTGGTAACTTACATGATAGTGTTAATGTTGACCAACACCATTTGCTAATCTGGTTTTTAGTGGACACATGCATGGCAACCCAAATGGCTGGTCATTAAGAAAAACATAACTCTGGCATGAATAGATTAAATGTTTATCAAAGTACAGAATAGTAGTGTGGTGGTTTGGTCTTTAACTTTGCCAATGTGAACACAAGCTTAAATGTTATTAAATGTTCTTGAGTAATTATGTGTTTATAGCTTATCCTATTTAAATTTGGCATTTACTTTAGAATACTAATGCTAAAGAAAATGGGTTGTAAAATATTGCAAGAGAAAAAAAAAACATTTATGCCTCCATTATGTTTAAAGCAGTATCTAATTAGGACTAAAGGCCAGTTTCATAGTCAGACTTAGCACGCCTCAAGTGCAGCTCGATACTAAATACAAGATGACACCCACCTGGGCCAGTTTCATATGTGAAACTGGCTCATTCCATTAGATTTCAGGCAGGTGTCGTCTTGTATTTAGTATAGCGCCGCACTTGAGGTATGTTAATTAAGTCTTGCTATGAAAATGGCCCTTAAGAGTAGAACTGATAAAATCGATGTCCTTTGTAAAAAAAAGTTCAATGCTATATATCTTTGTAACATAAAACTATTATTATTAGCATTCATTATTCATTTCACAACAGATTTCTTTTATTTTTATAATTAATAATAGTTGTGATAATAGTCATAATATTGGATTTGTATTAATTGTAACACTGAGGAGATTGAAGAATAAAGGCCATTACACTTCACTTTTTTCCTGCCCATCTTGGAAGTAGGTATGAGATAGTTTCTCAATGGAGTCAAAGTGTGTGGATTTGAATACATTTCATTCCATCAAGTAATGAAGTAAAATTGTTGGCAGGATATTTGTGACATATTCATTCATTGGTTGAACTTTTGTCTTCTGCTTTCCAATTATTTTAACAATGTTTGAAGTTCTTTCTCCCCTTATGTTTTATTTAAACATGCAGGCAATGAATGATGTACAAACTTAATTCTTGGCAATGATTGAGAATCAAGACAGTGTAGAAGTAAAACTTATTATCTGTAGACTTTTAGAGTATTGATTAATTTTTTTAAATTTCATCTTGCAACTGCTAGAAAAGAATCATTGCCTTAATCACATGTATTTTTGGTCAAATCTGTGCTTTTGGACTAAAGTGGTTAGACACTTCTAAATGTTGATAGGTTTGTTCGGTGGTCTTTCAATAAGTGAACTATTTTACTTTCACTTCCATAGCTTGCTTGTGTATTAGAATACATGTTTGTAATCTGGGTTGTATTTTCATCAGTAGCTAGAGGAAATTTTTTTATGAACATTAATTTTCTAAGAACATTTATAGACCTATAAAATGTCCACTTTGTTAATTTACTTGAGTTAAATGCAAAGGATTTTAGTATTTTTTTAGTCTTGATTCTAAGAACATGTTTAAAATGTGATTCAAATAATACAAATCCTGTTCATACTTAGATGGAGCAAATTAAAGTGTTTTTAAAAGTAATACTTGTATTAGTATGCTTATTAGATTATAACAGTTACATTATATTAAAAGTTCAGCTACCACCAACATTATTATTAGATAGATACCAAAAGCTAGTTATTAACTTGTAAATCATTTTAATCAAGGATGTTTCTCAACAGTATTTTTTCTAAAGAATGTGTAAGAACATTATAGTTATTGTATTTTTTTATATAGGGCCTAAATATATGGTACAATATAAATAAAATGTAAAACAGAAAATCAAAACAATGTTGCTTTTCTATAGGAAGATAAAGTAGCATATATAAAGATTGCGCTACATCATTTTTGTTAGTATATAATTATATATAGAGAAGAGGTATTAATATTTATTTTTGTTTGGTTAAATTGATTTATATTTTCTTTCCTCCAACACACATTTCGGTTATATTAAGCAAACACACAGAGCCAGTTTCATAGTCAGATTTAGTACGCCTCAAGGGGTGCACTTTACTAAATGCAGGACAACATCTACCTAGACTCTAATGAACCAGTTTCACATTCCATTAGAGTTTAGTTAGGTGCCTTCTTTAACTTAGTATAGCGCCACATTTGTGGAATACTAAGGGCCAGTTTCATAGTCAGATTTAGTACGCCTCAAGTGCGAGTCGATACTAAATACAGGACGACACCTACCTAAAATTGAATGGAATGGGCCAGTTTCATATGCGAAACTGGCCCATTCCATTTTGGTCTAGGTAGGTGTCGTCCTGTATTTAGTATCGACTCGCACTTTAGGCGTACTAAATATGACTATGGAAATGGCCCTAAGTCTTACTATGAAACTGGCTCGTAGGCCTACTGTTGGAAAACTATGCTATCACAGCTGGAACCCTACCAAACTGCATTATCAATCACAATGAATAAACTTTGGTACGTGACAGGTCAATATTATGAATATTAACATTTGGTTTAACAATTTTAAAAGGCGGATTCTAAAGAATCAATTATTAACTTAAAAACACCTTTTCTTAGTAAGTAATTGATTAGCATATTTTAAAGACAGGCCAAGGGTCATATAGTGTACTGCACTGCTTTATCAAATTAGATGTTCATACTTAGGCTACCTACCTATATTTACTTATGTACATACTAACGTACCTAACTGATCTGTAGTCAGGAATGTGACTGTACTTCTACTGTTTATATGAAAAAGTCATTTTTCTATCAAACAAAATAGAAAAATCATTTAATTTTACTTGTTAATATAGTTTTTTGACCTTGGTAAGTATCACTGATAAATAAAATAGTAAAATGAATATTACAATTAAATGTGGTATGGTAGTGTCCTGTTCACTCTCAATTTCATAATATAAATTTGCCCAAATATATTAGATTCCTTATATTACTTACAAATGTATTTGTATTATTATTTGATACCTATCCCTTATATTTCGGCACTAATTGTTGTTTAGTAAAGATACATGATTAAATCATATATTTTGCTACAAACATATTTTGTCTTATATTTTCTTGGTACAGTATTAGTTTTTAAGTAAAGTAGTAGTGATTTTATCATCTTTCTTATAATATATCTTTACAATGCCAAATTAAAATGGCCGCTAATATAGGGATTTTTCATGTTGTCAAGAATAAATCCACTTTCAATGTATTCCTTCAATAATATATAAATGTTTAAACCATAAAAATAATTTTAAATTGTGAATTTGCTTATAAACAAACTTTAGTAGGTGTGATAGTATATACACATATTATATTCAGATTCTGATTGTCATTTTTCATACTGTAATGCTTTAGGAACTACTAAATTTGTCAACTACACTTTTACTTAATGTCACATCATATACTAACACTAACCTTTCATGGAACTATTTAGTTACATTGTATGATGATATGAAATTCTATAACTAAAACTATTATAGGATTTGTTCCATGGATTTCTTTTTTATTAATTAATTCCCTAATTAATGTTTACTCTGCAAATTATTTCAGAAAATATTATCCCTAAAATCTTTCGTGTCCCAAATTTTCTAAACATGTTTTGTGATAAAAGATTGGACATACACAAGGATAAATGTAACATTTTATGTAGGTAATTAGTAATTACTAATTCCCCTCCATATTACACTTTAGAATCATATAAGGGCAATGCAATTTTAAATGAGGTGTGAAAGATTGTAGTTGTAGGTCTAAAACAAAATAGACAAATGAGAGGGGAAGTGAAAGAATGTACTGAATGGTCTGAAATGAAATAAATCTTAATATTTTTTATAATATGTGTAATCAAGTGGGTAAGTGGAAAAGTGCAAATTAAATTTTGTGTGAATGTTTATTTTTCAATGTTTTCTTGTATTAGTACATTATATTGTGCGTATAGGGACTGTTAGCCCTAATTAAGTTATAAAATACTTAGTATGGTAGTCCTACATATTATGTTACCAATGTTTTACTTTTAAATAATTATTGAATTTGAGTTTGTATGGGAAGCAGACTTTTATTCAAACATTAGGTACTTGAGTGTGGTATTTTGAAGTGTTTTAAATTTTAAGATGTTAAATTGAAAGTTTAAATCGACTATTGGAGGAAATCTGTGAAGTTGCTCTGCTAACTCTCACATAACAATGCCTGCATATATTATTTAAGATATAATTTTCACACTTTGAAAGTAATATTTTTTTACCACAAATACTTCACAGTGGGATTATTAAATCCTGACTACTACTAATATAATATTCATTGGAACACATTGTCAATAGTCATAAAGCTGAATGCTTGCTTGAAAACTATATTAGGTTGTTGTCTGTAGCCTGTAGGCCAGTGTTTCCCAACCTTTTTGAACTGACATCCCCCTTGGAAGCTCATCAAATCCTCACGACCCC
>CABFWB010000524.1:180471-201248 GCA_902151455.1 Timema bartmani
CTGGGCTACATCACTTTCATATATATATATATATATATATATATATATAAGTTCGTGACGTATGCACTCGCACTATTAAGGCGAAAATGTAAGTTATTGCCTCTTCATAATATCTACAATTTAGAAAATAAAAAAATCGCTCGCTGACAAGAAACAGAACCGTCAGGCAGATCTACCATACAAGCGACCTTGGTAGCTGTGACGCTGACGCAATCAGTCAGCATAGTGTACTGACACTCAGCATTGAACCAAGGTCCTTGTATTGTGTGACTCACCAAAGACAATGACATAGAAACATCAGCCCCCTAATTGGGTCACCCAACTTGCTGCACACTGGAGACACATACGTCTGAGAAACGCCGCACAGACGTACAGATCTCATTGTTTTATGGGGGGGGGGAATAAATATCTAGAGCAGTGGTATTCAACCGGGAATACCTACAGGAACACTTCTTAGGGGGTACATACATTTCGGATATATGCATATACATATACATACATTATACTTCTATAAAGCCACATGGCTCACTCACTCACTCACATTAATATTTACCCAATTTCAGATGAGCTAAAAAAACTTGAAATTTGGCAAACTTATAGCTTCTAGCCTGTAACCGACGGGAAAATTCCAAAAAGTTAAAAAATTTAATTTTTAGCCCCCGAAAAAAATTCAAAATGGCGGAGCAACTTTAAAGTCGGTGCGGTGTACACAATACAATACCGGTAACTTTAAGTTGTTACGTTCAAAACAACGTTGGAATTACATTAGTTTACATCCACTTGCAAAGAAAACTCACGGGGGGTGTGGGGGTGGAGCCCCCAACGAGCAAAGCGAGTATATATATATTCATACATATATATATATTTATACATCTATATATATTTGCATACATACATTTTCATGTATACACATCTATATACATATAGAGTTTGTCATTCTTAATTTATGTTTGGCTCCTTTTCTCAAACTCATTGATTAGATTCATTTTCCAAGATACCATATTGGATGTACCAAAAATAATTTGTCATTTTTAATTCTGACAGAGCTAGGTTTACATAAGGAAGTTTCCCACTTCGGTGGCCACATGGTCTAAGACACTACTCTCGTAGTGGACTAGATTGCCGATGATGACGACGAAGTTCAAATCTCGGTCGGCTGTACCGAGAGTGGTTTTTCCAAAATGGTTGTCCACTCTCACTTCACGTGAATGCGGGTACACTTCCCCTAAATATAACCTTCATAATACATAAAAAAAACATTAGCGTAGTTAGCACATAAGCGTATAGCCCGAACGGTTAGTAAGACGCAGTGCTAAAAAAATATAGGAAGTTACAAAATATCATAATATATCTAAATATATAATATTTATGTGAACATTATTTTTATAGATATACTACCAGAACCAGTCAAGGTTGTCCACAATTCACACAAATAGGGTAGACATGAGGAAGGTAAAATTTTGAAGAAATGTACTAGAGTTTGAAGAGGAAACACTTTATGAGGGGGTGGAAAGTTAGCCTCAACCCAGCCTGTCGGGAATCTAAACTCATCCTTCCTGTCACTGAGAAACTAGATATAACCAAAATAAACCATTGAAACGAATCAATCATAACAAACCTTGGCAGAAAAAAGACCTTAAATTGTCTCTGGATGCCGCTTTACTCCGGTGGAATTAGCTTCACCGGGTAGGAAGGAAAGCTATAATATCTTGATTTCTTGATTTTCTTACGAATTGACTTTTGAACTATCATTTATAAAATACAAATAAAATTTTTGCTTTTAACATTTATAACATTTAACTATATAATTAGTGTTATTTTAAATGTATTGATTAAAAAACATCAAAAGTGACAGCTGCAGATTACATTACTTGACACATTTAAAAGTAGATTTTTTTTTGCCTGAGAAAAATAGGCTGTAATGGGGTGGACTTGATATAATTAGCTCAAGATATAGATATGGTGTAATGAGGTGGACTGACTAGAACTAGCTCAAGATAGAGATATGGTGTAATAAGGTGGACTGGCTAGAACTAGCTCAAGATAGAGATAGGGTGCAATGAGGTGGACAGGATAGAACTAGCTAAAGATAGAGATAGGGTGCAATGA
Source organism: Timema bartmani (assembly GCA_902151455.1). Taxonomy (NCBI): domain Eukaryota; kingdom Metazoa; phylum Arthropoda; class Insecta; order Phasmatodea; family Timematidae; genus Timema; species Timema bartmani. The sequence goes on from CABFWB010000524.1 coordinate 182,581, forward strand.
GGTGGACAGGATAGAACTAGCTCAAGATAGAGATAGGGTGTAATAAGGTGGACTGGATAGAACTAGCTCAAGATAGAGATAGGGTGTAAAGAGGTGGACTGGATAGAACTAGCTCAAGATAGAGATAGGGTGTAATGGTGGTGGACTGGCTAGAACTAGCTCAAGATAGAGATAGGGTGTAATGATGGTGGACTGGCTAGAACTAGCTCAAGATAGAAATAGGGTATAATGATGGGGGACTGGCTAAAACTAGCTCAAGATTGAGATAGGGTGTCATAATGGTGTACTGGATAGAACTAGCTCAAGATAGGGATAGTTGACGTACTTTTGTAAATGTGGCAATGAACTTTCAAGCTCCTAATGCCATATATAAATGTCATATATTGCTCTCAAGATTTGTCCTTTCTTGAGTAAATGGGGTAACGATTCGTTTTCATAGGATGGTCGTATCTGTACTACATATTAGGATTTTGGTAGGAAAAAAGACCTTTCAGGCTGTTCTTCCTACCATGGATGATGGGGTGGGGTATAGACTTAGTTTCACGTATCTATTTATAGGGATGTAGGCCAGATGTGGAAATATTAGCTGGTACTGTAATAATATACCGCTGCCCAGGAGACACCCGAATGTACTAATGGTACATCCTTTCCGGGAAAGCTCTTTCCATGTCCCGATGAGATGAGGGTGATGGTGCGTACATGAGGGTGTGGAACCAGTATAAACTGCTAAACCTAACTTAAGCCTAATCAACCAAACGCTGGTGACCTTTAAGATAATTCCTCTTTAGGGAAAATTATCCATGATACCAGTCGGGTATCTAACCCGGGACTCCTAGGTTCGTAGCCAGGTGCACTGAGTACCATGGAGCTGGTTACTTTTGCTAAATTTTATGATACCTATAAAACAATATTAAAGATTTAACAACATAGCACATATTATCAATGTTGACTGCAAAAAATTATTTTTGTATTTTCTTAACAATGCTCCGAATGTCCATTTGTTAGAAAATCTATTGGTGAAATCTAAGTAATATCACTTTAAAGAAAATATTATGGATACTTTTTTTAATACAAGTATAATATTTGTAAAACTCTAGCATGGATCAAACCCGGTTCCCACCTCTTAACTATGTGACCAAAACAAGAGGAGCATTTATTATAACGGTATATGGATTGGATGAACCCATGACCTTCCAAATCTAATATATCGCGTGTGTTTATCAATATTTAAAAAATTATATGTGTTTGTGTTTGTACTTTATAGCATGATGATTGTTTAGCTACTGATTTAATTGCGTCGTTCTGAAAATATTTAAATTTATACGTTACACAGTGTGTATGACTGATAATTATATTTCATTAGCTTCATATCTGTTCTTTATCATGTGTTACAGAAACTTGAAATGTTAAGCTCCATCGCAATAGAATGAAATAAAACGAAATGTTTCATAATACCCAGAAATACCACGGCTCATAGCGATCCGCGGTAGAAAAATAGATTCCTCAAAATTTAACTTAATTTTCGTAGCGGACTTGTTTTAATCGATAATTTAATTTAGTGTGTTTAACTGTAGTTTCTATTCTTGTCAACATAAAGTGTTTATATTTTGTGTTATAAAATTAACAACGCTCATAAGGAGGCGGAAGGATACATTGTGTTTCATTCACACAGCTGGTACTACTTTTGGTGCGGCTTCAGGACGAAGGTTGCGCGCACTGCGCACTAACAGTTGCACAATGGCGTGCTGTGAAGTGTGTGTTTTGTTTAGCTGTTTCTGAGAGGGACACCGGCCCGAAAGTTGGTCCGCCGGGATACAGAGGCGTTGTCGTTGGGCCGGATAAACATCCCTAGTTACACCGACGGTCAAATTTTTGGAACGATATCCACTCAGAAACAAGCTATTTCCAAGGTTAGTATACCTATGCTTTCATTAACTAGAACGTTGCAAAATAGTAATTCTCATAAATACTAAATAGCCTATTTAAATACCGGTTGAGAAATAACTTCCTTTATTACGTGGGGATTTTTAAGCTAGTTCATTACTTGCAAGTAATATTAAGCCTAAGTATTTTCAACGAAGAATATTAATAATTCTTGATTTCTAGTTTTCAATTGATTAAATTACTTTCACATCAATGTTTATCCTTACTTTGATATGAATAAGATTTACTGGTAGCCTATATGCTATAGTATAGAATATTCATTATATAAGTTGTCGCATTAATGTTATTTATCATTGCAACACTGGTATTCTGGTAGGAATGAAAAACATTAAAAGATTTATTATTCTAAATGGCCAGTTAGCCAGTAATAAGTCTACATTATCATGGCAGTTATTTTAATAGTAGGCTTACTGTTGTATTTTGTATGCCTATACATTTGATTGTATGATTACAAATTTGTGTAGAGTTTTGTGCAATGTTTTGAAAGGTGTCAGTCAAACAATTGTTCAAGACTCCAGCATATTGCTTAAAAAGTTGTTGCACATAAACTGTTGTTTGCGTAAATTACATTGGTGGCGATTACGTGGGGTGTCCAAACAAAATTGTTAAACCACTCATACATAGGACTACAGCAAAAAGGGTTTTACTTAGTACAAGGATAGGCCCTATTTCGACAGTTATTTACTTTTGTACCTAAATGAGGTATGACTATTATGATACAATAACTGGTTGGGGTTTGTGTGTTGTGATTAGGGGACAATAAAAAACAAGTTATTTGATTAGTTTTGTTATACATTAGCTAATGTGATTCGTCTGTTTTGTTTCAGATAAGCACGATTGTGGTGTTCATAGATTATTTTTGTCTGGGATGCCGCGAATCGTCTTTGACTCCCAAGAATTACTATAACTGATGATATTACTGGTATAAGAAGTTATTTACATCCTGCATCAAATATACTATGGCATTACAAATAAAGCAACGGCTCTTGCATAGTTTAGAAGTACTAGTGCATTAAGTGCTTTACAATTTCCGGCCCTGAAATTGTATAGTAGGAGAGTGTAGTGCGCGCAGTAAGACCAGTGCGTAGTGTTTTATTTATAAATTAAGTGAGTCAGGATTGCGTGTGATCGTGTGATGACGTGCGTGTTACCAAGTAACTCCGCACCGGTGGAACGGCCGCCTCTCTCCCTTCTGAACCGGCATAAATATGTTCCAAACGCGGATACCTCTCCTGAACATTCCCCGGCAGATAACAGGGACTGCGAGGTCCTGAAGAAGCTCGGGGGGTCTCCGCCCCCTCACAGGACAGTCTCTCTTTGCTCCACTCAGTTCTGTCCTAACCTCCAACCGTCATGTGGCATCCCGGGGCCCACTGCTATCGACAAGCAGTTCAGCGCGTATGTCGTGGGCAACAAGTACCTCATGCTGGAGCAGGTTGAAGGCAGCACCTTGTATCATTGTATCAACATCAACTCTCAGGAGCAGTATGTTTGCAAGGTGAGAGACAAACCCCTGATATGGATCCCTGGGAATTCCATGCACCCAGTAACATTTAGATTGTTTCATATTTCACCATAGTTCAAGCACCTTCATTTGGAAAAAATGGAGACCTAGGCTATATTATTAAATAAAAATGGTTCCATTAACCATTAATATAATATTATACCAAACACACAAAAACCCATTACATATTAATTTAACACTTAGTGTACAACCCAAATGAGTAATAAGATGCGGGGATAAATTTTTTTTCCCTAACACTTGGCCGGTATGCAAGAATGTTAATTAAGGCTTAGTTGACCGATAATATGGTCCTGAGCACACTATCTCTCCACCTTTTAACCTACGATAACGCAAGCAAACCCACGCAAGTGTCCACAAAGCACCCACTTAGTCAAGTTCTTACGTATAACCCTTGCGCCTATTGGTATAATGTATCTTACAAGAAATAGTTACTCAAGGCTAGCGTTTCACCTTGTTCCTCAACATTGAAAAATATTAGGGACAACTCAATACACTATAAAATAAAACACATGATCAATTTAGCTATAGAACAGAAGAACAGATTTAATTTCATAAATAGGTACATACCATAGTCTGTCTTAGGATCTCACTTTGTATGCATTGAATTACAGATACGGTACTCAAACTTAACCGACCAACAAAACATATCCTCCTTATAATAGTTTTAGTTGCTTTTATGCAATGTTGTCACATGAAAAATGTGTGGTAGGAATTAAAAATAGATCTCTTGGTTCAGTAGGTGGCTGCCTACCATACTGATCTTAGAGTCCCGAGTTAATTCCTAGCATGGCCAAAATAATATATTATTGGTGAAATGTATGTTTCCCTTTACAAAGTGATGAATTATTCACTGGGGGTTGGATGTTGTGTTATATGTTTAAGTTTATTTATAAGTCTTGTACTGATATTATCAGTCGGTTCAGTAAGTGTAGATCTACCATAAATACCCCAAATTAATAAAAAAGTAATTATCAACTAGGCCTGAGTTAAATGTGAATGAGGCGTTTTATTTGACTCAAAAATTTTGTTGATGGTCAAATGTAATAGACAAAAAATCATAATGACATGTCAATATTTGTTAATTATTATTAACAACATTGTGTCACCCACATCGGTGGCCGCGTGGTCTAACACACTACTCTCGCAGTAGACTAGACTGCCGATGATAGGGAGATAGAGGTTTAAATCTCGATCAAGTGTACCGAGGGTGATTTTTCCAAAATTGTTTTTCCACTCCTGACATGCAACTGCAGGTACACTTCCTATTAATATAACCTTCCTAGTCCCTAAATCACTGGCGTTATTAGTACATAAGCGTAACCCAAATGGGTAGTAAGACGCAGTGCTAAATACAACAACATTGTATCAAAGTGTTATTGGCATTCTAAACTTTTTTTTTCCCTAAAAAAAGATGTCTTTAAGTGTAACAGACCCAATAATCTGTTAAAATGTATCTGTAAAACACACTAAAGATATAATTCAACAGGGTAGAAATAGAAAGTTAGCGGAAATTTACTAGAAGAATTTACTATTACTAACTTCACAAAGTACTGTATATATTAGAAATAAAATATACAAGCATGGTTAACTAACACAACCATCAAACTAACACAACCATCAAAACAATAAAACCAAATTTAAAACAAATAGGAAAAGTTAGGATAGGTATCTATTTTTATAAGTCAAAGAAAATCAACAAAAATTAAAACCGCTGGAGCTGACATATGAATGGTCCAAATAGCCATAAAATAACCTTTAAAAAGCGCTTGAGTTTTCATAACATCAAAACCTAGCATTACTCTTTTGTTCACTTCAAAACTTAAAAAATATATATATAATTTATTTTGTAAATTACTTATTTATTATAAAGATTGAACCCTTGACATCCAAGTCGGGGTCATTTAAGCGCACAATTACTTCACCACCAACTCTTCCCTTCAAAGAGATATGGGTAGTGAACATTTATTTCCCATTTGTTGCCATTCATTACAATTACAGTAATAAATGTTCCCTAAGTAGTGTCACAATATGAAATGGAAATTACTTCTTCTAGGCAATTTCCAATTTAAATAGGCTACCTACTAAATGTTTCACAAGCAAGTATATAATTATTTCTCAAAAATATATTATAATATATCATACTAATCAAATGTATAGGTTGGAAGAAAGCAAACACTTTTATAATTAATTGTACATGACCAGCAAAGCTTGGCCGATAGAAATTATCCTTAGGTTACAGCCATGTCCAAGTATCGTATTCGTAAATTTCAAGTGACACCTACACATGGGAATCAAACCATTGGCGCTCTAAGTCCAATGGTCCTGAGTTTGATTCCCATTTTCAGGTTTCTTTTTTTCAACTAAAGAAAATATATCTATAGGTACTACAGTAACAAATGAATAACCATAATCTGTTAAAAGCTATTATTCTGTCACTTGTCAAATGAGTGATGTGATTTTCCCGCTCTATGTTTTGAGATATTTGCAAGGAATAATTTTTCTTTGTAGCTTTTATTACATTCTATTTCTACATGTTGCATCCGCCTGAATATTTGAATGACAATAAAGGTGTTTCCCCATCAATTTACAATATATTTAAGGTGTTGCCCCTTCAATTGACAATAAATTTCAACTTGTTTAAAATAACAACTTGCTAGTAAAGATATTTATTATTATTTTAGCTTCTCTAGAGATACAGCCACTAATGGTTGACCCAAGGGTCTACATAATATCATTTATTATGTTTCACAAACTTATCAGCGGCTGCTATAATTAAATGTGTAAACCCCCCACACCTGAATATTGCTTCGACATAACAATACATTTTAAATTCTTTAAATTGAAAAATTATGATTGGACACTGTAATTGAGCCTTATTCCTTTTGGTTTAGTACACCATTGCTCTTACCATTGAGCTATCTAGAAGTAATCTCATGACCAGGATGATTCTTCACTCTATTTTAAGGCAGAGTCTGTGATGGGTGTGTGGAAATATGAGCTTAATGCTCCTATTGATACAATGACAACTGTATGAATGTGCATATCATGATGAATTAAATAGCTCCACGTTTAATCTACAGCATAAGTGTAAACTTAATTAATATAGCAGCTTTGGTGATGAAGACATTTTTTAATTTGTCATAGTTCATTAGTAAATATTTTAAATATGATTGACGTCTCTTTTATTAATCACATATATTAGTCCAACTTCATATATCTTATAAAATAAATATATTTCTTTTATAAACAAAAAATGACAGATCAATAGTAGGCCTACCCTAAAGTCTGTCACCATCTGCTCCTCACAGCTGAAAGTTACTGCTTGTCAGCGTGGAGCGTCCAATTATTGTAGAATTTTGGTAGGGTCGACCTCGGTTGTCTTGGGATAAAGTGCTTACCTAAGGACCCGATGTTCGTGGGTTCAAACACAGTCGGGGTCGACACATTTTTCTTGAGCATTAAAATCCGTAGCACAACTTCCTTCGAAAGAGAAGTAGATCCATTGGTCCCATGTTGATTGTGGCATTTAAAATAATCCTCGGGTGAAATTGATAGGTTCTTTCGTTCTCGTTCATAGAAGTTATCGTGTGCTGACATAATCAATCGGTTCGGAAAGTGGACGTTAGGTACCTAAAATAAATAAATTCTGTTAAAAAGGGAACTCTTAGAAAATATGTAATGCTACTGTTTTGGCCCCTCTCATAAATTTAAAAGTCATGGCTGTAGTTTATTTTTTCTTAAAAGTAATGTATGTAATATTTCCTTTTAATACTTCATCCATGAAAAATCAAGCGCTTTTAGAATTAATTTCAATACACTTCATTTCAAAAACTTTTTCTTTCTTCAAACGAACTCCGTTGTATTAGAAGGATCTTTATGACTCTGGCTCCCTCTATCCAATAGGAAGCCAGACTTCATAACATTAGATCGCCAGGAGTCTTTCTATTAGTTAGTTTTGACACTATTGGCAAGGGGTCAAAGAGGCAAGGGGTAGGCCTCTTGTGCGTATGAATAAGTTTTACACACAGTGCCGGTAGCATAAATCTAGAGAAAGAGTAATGTCACATTACAGTGCCACTAACTTAAATCCATAGAGTACATAGAAAATGTTAGCGAGTAAAAGTACAGAAAAATAATCTAGTTCAACTAAAACTGTATCATTAAATACTATATCTTCAGTGCAGAAGATTAAATCATCTTAATAAATCGTGTGCAACATTGAAAGTCTTATTTATTTAATAAAAATAAAAATCAGAAGTAATCAGATCGCATAACCGCGTGTGTGAGCAGTAAGACATGATCGCGTCGTCATCATCGTAAAACCCTACAACACCTTAATTGGCGCGCGATCACAGGGCTATAAATACCAACATTAAACCGTATCATTTTCATTGGCTCTCGATCATGGGGCTATAAATACAAATATCAATCCGTATCATAATAATTAGTGCACAATCAAGGGCATTAAATCTCCGTAGCCTCTTAATTGGCGCCCATCGCGCGGCAGAATAATCGTTATCATCTTAAATACTGTGGATAACATTTTACTATAATCTTATTTTTTAGTATTATGTGATAGGTGTTGATTTTGTCTATGAAAAGTAACCATTTCAGATCACATGACACACTAAAAATGAGCAAACCTCAAGTTTATCATCACTAGGCGTTGGGTTAGGATGATCTTGTGCAAGCAACTATGTAACCCGTCTCTATTCATCTGTTGGGGCAGGTGTGGTGCGCAAGCGCACAGTTTGACCTCATTACTCGGTTAATAAAAGTGTGACCGCGCAACGTGAGTCTGCACAAGGACAGTTGTAATTCATTGCACACCCGCGCCAAATGTATTGTTTGAACGCGGTCAAAAATAAATATGAAACAGTAGTTTTAGTTAAGATTTTGAAGAAGCGGCTTTTTTAAAAAAATTCTAATATCGAAAATGCTATTTTTGTCAAGCCAAAAATGTAAGCTATTCTATTTTCTTATCGTAATAAATACATCACATTTCTTCAATTTATTGGGCAAAGGTTTGTAATGCGGCTGCGATTTCCTAATGGTAAAGGCGAAATCAAACCAATCACGAAATAGATCATTTCCCAATGTTGCTATTTAGAGCAACGAGATGAATATCTTATCCATAGATAACCGACATTTTTAGATAATTGTTTTAGTTATTAATTGGAGAACAACTTAATTGCAATCTGTTCATTCGTAACTATGCCAGTTTTCATAGGAAGGGTCATTTAGAGAAGTTGCTAGGTCAACTATGGACTATGAAACTGTCGTTTTTGGGATATATTATCAAATCAACCCTTATATCAGTGTTCGCCGCAGGCCTTTCAGAACGGGCTCGCCCGACTTATTTTACCGATCTGCCTGTGGCACTAATCATAATCTATTTTAAAGTATTAAAACCCACCTCGGTGGCTGCATGGTCTAAGGCGTAACCTCTCGCAATATACTAGACTGCAATTGACGAGGAGATCGGTGTTTTAATGTCGGTCGGATGTAATGAGGGTGTTTGTTTTTTTTCTAAATGGTTTTACACTCTCCCTCCACGAAGATTCGGGTATACTTCTTCTAAATTCAACTTTCATCAGCCCTAATACATTAGCGTAATTGAGTACATGGGTGTATAACCCGAACAAGTAGTAAGACGCGGCGATAAAAAAAAATATTAAACGGCAAATTTTTTCTTGGGAAAACACTTAAAATTATATAATAAAGTAAAATTTTATCATTGTTGACAGCAAAAAAAAAGGCTATATTTGTATTTTTGAAAATCTCTTTCTTACCAAAATCTTACTTAAAAGTATTTATTTACCTTTGACGTTATGTCCCCGACTAATTCGAAAACAAGACGGTACACGAGCCGAGTTTGGGACTGTTCCTTTTACTTGAATCGGATCAAACATCAGTCATAGGTACATGCGATAAACGTGATGTGCCCATCCATGCCCACTACCCCCACAAGTCTGACATTGGTACACACAATTCGTTGCTAGGGAAACTTGCAACACATTATAGGGATAAATATGGCTTACCACTTCCCCCGCCCTTCTCCCCTTAAATTATTACGTTAGAAGAACTATCTTGTCAACAAAAAAATTCTTGTGGTACCAAGATATTATAACTTGAAATTTGTTATTGTTTATAAGTTTTTATAAAGGAAAAAATTATGTTAACATTTTGTTTTGACTTTATTGTGAAAGTAAACGTTGGTGTCTTAACCGACACCTGCTTTCTTTATAGTGCCCCCCCCCCCCTCCCCGACTGTTGTGTTTCTTTCACAGTTTCCGTAAACGTGTATGAGAAATAACGGAACACTATTGGTAGTCTTAACATTTGCGCCAGCCTTCTTCATCCCGAGTGTAGTAACAATCCGTGTCGCAATGTCAACTTACAAATTTAGCTCGAGCCTGAGGGAGAAAAATGAGCTAACCGAGTTCAATTCCTGGCGTGGCTGAAAAATGATCCATTGGTTAAATGTGGGCTTCCCCTTTCACAGTGATGGATGTGGTGTTTGTTCTAGATTGGTAGTTTATAAGTCTTGTGCTTATATAATAAGTAGGTTCAAAAAGTTCATTTTAAATACTTTTATTTTAATCACCGTGTCTTACTACCTGTTCAGGTTATACGAGAACTACTCTGATGGGGTAGGGATGAGGAAGGAAGAAGCATTTTAGAGATAGTTTGCCCGTATTGGCCTAGGAAAGTGGGAAACCATTTAAGAAAAAACACCCTCAAGTAGATCCGACTGGGATTCGAGCCCCGTAATCAACAGGCCAGTCTAACACGAGAGTGACGCCTTAGACTGTTCGGCCACTGAAGCGGATAATGATTTTTAAAATATGACGTGGGCATATCTTAAAGAGGTGGATTAGGGAGAGAGTGGGAAAATCACCCGCTCGGGAATCGAACCCTTTCGCCGCTAACAAAGAGCTGTGGGCCGCACCTTATTAAAATGATTGTACGTTCTATGGTTTATGGTCATATACTCCCAGCAACGTGATCTGCGGCTGCAATCATTTCGGTTCGAATGTCGTCCATTACCAACACCCGTGAAGGTTAAAGAGTGCTAGTTTCCCAACCGAAGCCTTGTGTTTATTCCTCGGAGCTATAGTGGGATCGCGGTAGGAAATACAGTAACACTTTTTAGTTCAAAGTCCAAGGGATATCTAAGAAAATCCGAGTTTCATAAGTATCCACACATCTAGTACACAATAAAATAAATATCGTCAAAATATGCTACGTATATAAACACACATATTTTATATAGACTATATAAAATACATACTAATTATAAGCCTAACCGGAACAAACAGGAAAAATCTAAGCACTTAATATATAACCCTTGAAAAATTAACACACAAAAATCGCAGACTTAAATCGTTGAAGACGCGTGACATGAAATTTTACTTGGTGGGCCTCACCATATCATATTGTCACACGGAAGTGATGAAAGTCGAGCCATAGAGAAAGGGATAACAGTAGTAGTATATACCTATTTCTCTATGGACCGAGCCAAAACATCCCTTGTTCTAGAAAACTTGAGTTGACATTCTAGTTATATGGGGTAGTTTAATAAATATCGTTAAGTTAGGTTTGAAATAAGGACTAACTCGAAAATTAACAATATTATATACTCTCCGAATTATTCAGATTTGACGTAACCTATATTAGAGTACAATTTTAGATACTATTAGGTTATTAACTCTTGATTTGTATAGGAAGCCTACTTTAGAACACTAAACATTGATAAAAAGTCTGCGCGGGGGTCCGGGGTTCACTTCTCGTTCTCGGCACAGATTTATCTGATTGACAAACCCTTCCTTCACCTCTGACAAGACGTGTATTAATCACAACTTGTGAATGTGATTACACATTAGCGTAAGTGCGTATAACCCGAACGGGTAGTAAGACGCGGTGCTAATAATGATGATGATGATGATGATGATTGAAAGTCACTGAAATTTGGCATTCTTGGATCAATGTTTTATTTGATTGATTAATTATAAAGTAAACCTAAAAGTTTATCACTGACTTCCAATAAAACGTTTTTTTTTTATCCAAACTGTACTTATTTCTTTTTAAATCTCGAACTAAACGGACAACAATTATTGAAACATATTTTTTCTCCGCCTTTGTGGTAACATGACCTTCCAGTTTTCAAATAACAGCCTTCATAAGAAAATCAGACTATACCTACCTTTACCCCACTGCAGCTGTTTCATTAGCAGACCAATTATAAAAGGAAGGACACTATTTTACTATTGCAAAATTAACTAAAACAACTATCATATATTCATACATCAAGCAATGAGATCTCCAGCTGTCATTTTTGATAGCCCCAATACTGATCAAAATACTAAGTAATATAATACTGACCTTTAAAAAAGTTTATATTTAAAAAATGTTTTACTGTAGCTTATATACAAATACGAAATTCACACATGGTGGAACTTTTTATTTCTTTCAAACACAACTTCTTATCAGTCGTATCTTGTCTTATAAATTTTAACTTGAGTTCTACAAATGGGGTTCGAACGCGCATTCTTCGAACAGAGATCTCCACGTGGCAAGCCAACGCAGTGATGACAAACTGTCTTACATAAATTGTTTGTTTATTTTGTCATGTTAGCTGCATTGGATGGCCGACTGCTTAGTTTGTGAAGGGCATGGGACTCTGCAGACAATTTATCTGCAAGATCGTGTTCTTTAAAACTATTTTAGAGTTAAAAATGTAATTGGAAATTAAACTTAAACTGGCTTAACATACATGACATAATTACTAGGTGTTCTGTATTACGACAAATCCATTCCTTTTTTCACTGAACCGCCGCCAATGCACCCTGTCCTCTGCCTCCTCCATCTTCCAGAATTTTCTTCTTTCCTTCATGTCTCCCAATATTTGAATCATCCTCCTTCCTAATAGGGCCCCTACACGATCAGTCAGACTGCCATTATTATTAAAGTAATAACTAATACTGACAGTCTGACTGATCGTGTAGGGGTAGTACTGATGGACTGATGGCCGGACTGACTAAAATACTGATGTGATCCGAATTTTCTGATCACATCAGTTTCAGTTTTACAAGTGGTGGGAGAAACTGACAGTATTACTGATCGTGTGCGCGCACTCGTCAGTATTTCCTTCAGTCCTAGTAGCAAACATAGACTTCCCACGCCTTTTTCTTATCGTCCATGTTGTTGCACGTTGCACGCAGGAGCTGAGACTGATAAAAGTAATGATACGAAGACTGACCGTGTACGGTCTCATTGTAAATACTGATGCATACTGACAGTCTGACTGATCTTTAGGGGCCCTACCCTCAACCTTTCCTCCTATGACATCGTGCAGAAGACGGTGCCTCCTTATACACGATCAGTCAGACTGTCAGTATTAATTCTTACTTTATTAATACTGACTGACTGGATGTGTCCGTTCCAGTTTTCTTTTCACCCAAGAATCACATCCAAAATGGTTCTCTTCTCAACTACTCTTCTTAGGACTACAGCATTTGTCACCCTGTCGTACACCTTATCTTCTCATGCTATACATTTGTTTAATTATGCTACCAAATCCATATTTTAAAATTAAAACTGTTTACTTTGTAATTAATATTATTCTATAGGTTATTATTATCTATGAAACGTGACAGTTGCAGATAACATTTTGCTTTTTAGTAATATGAACATTGTTCTAGTAATTTTTATACTTTCAAAAAGGTTCCTCTCTATCTAAATCGGGTTGTACCTGTGTTAGGGTTGGCTGTGTGCTATGAACTTGTTTTAGAGTTGAAAGTGTGTAATAATATGTGTTATGTAAGGCGAAAATGTATATTATTATGTTATTTGCTGAGATCACCGTTTAGGAAGAACGCACTGGATACTATAAATAAATACATAATTAAATATTTAGGTGTCACGTTTGCGGAAGTAGACCTTCGACGTCCGCATTACTCGGCTGTGTTTATTTTCGTACAGTCGCGTGAATTGACATTGGCATAACTAGGGCTCGATACTGGGTCAGTGGGGCGGTACGATGGTTTATATCTGTGAGTAACGACTAATGAGCACTGTGACATTATTTTGTTGTAGTACGGCCTCAGCGCGCTATTTTCGTATGGGAATGTGGTGACTTAGTGCAACAGTGAACTATATAATATGTATTTCTTAGCACCGCGTCTTACTACCTGTACAGGTTATACGTTTATGTACTAATTATACTAATGGTTTAAGGGGTTAAAAAGGTTATATTCATAAGAAGTGTACTCGCGTTGCGCGTGGAGGGAGAGTGGAAAACTACCCTCAGTACACCCGACCGTGATTCAAACCTGGATCTTCTTGTCATCGGTGGTCTAGTCTACTGCGAGAGTAGCGCGTTAGACCACGCGGCTACCGAAGCGGGTCGCGTCTTACTACCCGTTCGGTTTGTAATCCTTTGTTATCATTTCTCCAATGTGTTGGAGATGAGGACTGTTGAATTTAGAGGAATATTATCCGTAATTGCGAATAGGGAGAATGTAAAACCACTTAGAAAAAATCACTCAGTGCACCCGGCTGGGATTGAATCCCAATCTTCCCAGGCATCGGCAGCCAGTCTATTGCTAGAGTAATGTCTTATGCCAACCTTTTTTGTTCGCGTACCTCCAGAAATAATGCATCTTCATCTTTATACCCCCAAAGTTGTTGGTGCAAAACACTAGTTATATCTGGGAGAGAGAAACAAAATGGCACTTTCAGATCGCATGTCCATCCTTACGTCCGGGTCGCTTGTGGATAACCCTAAATCTGGCCCTGACTTGACTATTCAGCGTTTTTCAGGAAATAATAAATATATATTTTTTAAAATCTTATGTACCCCTTTAAGACGTCTTCGTGAGAAACCCATGTTGAATACCCCTGCCTTAGACCAAGCGGCCACATAAGTGGGCTATTATATATTATATAGTCAGTCGCACACTGACTATCCACACTTTTTATTCCAATAATGGGAGAGGAAAGAATTTTAAGGAAACGTTACTGAATTTTTGCGGAGGGAATACAACATTGGCCGTGATTTTGAACCTCGCCACCACAGAATAGACGAGCCTAACGTCTAACCCGCGTATCCAACGTTGCGCGTGGGAGAGAATTTTGTTCCCGTCGAGCTTACGCTGAATTTTTTTTCGTTGGTCCTTAAAATATTTTTTGGATCTTGAGTGTCAATTCGTGCTATTTGTCTGTGACATTCTGCATTTCGAGGCCACTGGGACGGTTGGCGCGCGCGCACGCACGCACGTACGTTCACACACACACACACACACACACACACACACATACTCACACAGGGACGGTTGGCGCGCGCGCACGCACGCACGTACGTTCACACACACACACACACACATACTCACACTCCATGTAAACATCCTGGATTATTTAGGCAAGGGAACACTGTGGTGAGCTCGATGAGTTGAGAGGAATTTGTAGTAGGAAGGTAGGATTTTGGACGAAATACACTACCGCTAAAAAAACTTTTTTTCTTCCGAAATTGAACATTTTACAATATTATTGTTATTTTATGGGTATTGATTTAAAAAAACCTCCATGACGTCAGCCTCCAATCGAGCCATACCACCAAACGGCCACCGTGTGTTGGCGAATATAATGCCAACTTCCGTGGATAGAGTGTGTCGTATGGTCAGCACAACGAACCCTCCGGCCGTTAATTGGTTTTCCAGACCAGAGCCACTACTTTTTCATTCAACATCAGTGGTCGCCAACCCCACGCCCGTCGGCCCCCACCAAGTTATTCATAATGAACTAAGTTCCCTTTGGAAATAAAAACTAGATGTATTGACACATTTTCCAGACATTTCAAGAATTGAAAGAAACGGTTGTTTTGATATCAAATTATGTGTTGGGCACGTACAAAAGTTGGGCGATGTATTTAAATCAAAATTTTCCCAATTTAGTGAAATTGAGCCAATCGTATATTTTTTTGAAAATCAACTTAATGTCGTGGATATCATTATCATATATAGACCCTATTAATAAAATGAATCAAAATTATGTTCAATATTTGTGGTTACATTTTTTGGAGTTCCTACGTTTCACGGGTGTTGTCATTTCTGATATTAGGAAGCCAAATATTAATAGTAAACTTTTGTTTGTTTTAAAAGTGTCTTTAAATTACGAATCAGATGTAAGAAATGCCTGGATTAAATAATATCGTCTCGACGTATTGACGGAAGCGTAAAACCTTGGACATAAAATTGTTTATCTGCACGGACCACCATAAAGCTGAATGCTCGTGTATGTGTTAGTACTTTCTGAACAGAACTACTCACGCAAGTAGTTGTAGCTTGCAATACACCCCCTTGAAACATTGAATCGTGTTCCTCTCCTCTCGTACAGTGCCGTGTTCCAGGTGGTGGGAAGTATGTCTGGACCCCTCCATACACTTTCATAGTAAAAGTGCCGTGTTTCACACTAATGGTGTCGTATTCCGGGTAGTGGAAAGTATGTCTGAACTCCTCCATACACTTTCACAGTAGAAGTGCCGTGTTTCACACTAATGGTGTCGTATTCCGGGTAGGTGGAAAGTATGCCTGGACCCCTCCATACACTTTCACAGTAAAAGTGCCGTGTTTCACACTAATGGTGCCGTATTCCGGGTGGTGGAAAGTATGCCTGGACCCCTCCATACACTTTCACAGTAAAAGTGCCGTGTTTCACACTAATGATGCCGTATTCCAGGTGGTGGAAAGTATGCCTGGACCCCTCCATACACTTTCACAGTTAAAGTGCCGTGTTCCAGGTGGTTGGAAGGGAATGTGTCTCCATGCTGTCGGCGCACTACCGCGTGGATTCTCACCCTTCAATCAACTCTCTGCACGAGGTGTTGACTGGCCAGCACAACATGTACCTGGTATTCCCCCGAGCCCACGGAGACCTCCACTCGCACGTCAGACTCCGGAAGAGACTCCGGGAACCGGAGGCTAGGCGACTGTTCCGACAGATAGCGGAGGCTGTGAGAACGTGCCACGAACAGGGCATTGTTCTGCGCGACCTCAAGCTCAGGAAGTTTGTGTTCTCCGACACGCAAAGGTGAGTCTCACAATTCAGCATTTGCGGATAACTTGTAGGAGAGTCACGACCGAGTCCGCCGTCTCCAAAATATAAAAAACCATTTTCCTTCCAGTTTAATAGGTTCTGCAAGGAGAAAGTACAGATAGGTGTCAAGTGCGTGTAACCAGCTTGGGTGGCGCTACTCTCGCAATAGACTAGACTGTAGACTATAGGTTCAAATCTCGGTCAGGTGTACTGAGGGTTTTCCCCCCCAAATTTTTTTCCACTTTCCCTCCACGCAAATGCTGATACATATTCTATAAATATAACCTTCCTCATCCATAAAACCACTGGCGTAATTATTACATAAGCATATAACCCGAACACGTAGTAGTATGCGGTGCTAGAAAAATGTGCGTGTAGTAGATTTCTGGTAGAAAGATATTTTTTGAAAACGAACACTTTTTTTTTAATACAATTTTAGTGTGTTATTAGTATTATCCCATAGGTATGGAAAGTATCTTATCAAGAGTGATGACTGCATATCGAACGACGTTACATATACATGTTGTCTAATGAATGGAAAAACCTGGAAAAGTTAGGCAATTTAAATACTTGACTTCTGCATCTGAGCTTTAAACAAAACGGAGAGATTTTGTTTCTTGAGATTTAACAAAATGTTATTATTGTCTAGGTAAATCATTCTGCTAACATGAGATGATTGTACATGATTTGTTTTATTTAACACATTTACACAAGTCCATAAAAATACCTAAAACATTAAATACTGGAAAAATAACTTTTATGAATGTTGATATTTAGTAACTGTTAGGATATTTTTTTCCTGGAAATATATGATCAATATAATAAACGAATAAATTGCCATTCACCAAGGAACACTGTAATAATGTTGAGTCAGAATTATTTTTTTAATGTCATCTGGAAAAGTCTGGCGATTTGCTAATAAAAGTTTTATCTCCACCCTGGTGTGAATCTATGAAGATGATTTGACTAACTTTATAGTTATTAAAAACAAAACAAAAATCTTACAATTTAGATCAGTTACATTTCTGGGTATGGCCCTTTGTGCTTCCTCGAGGCAATGTTTCACAACTTGACAAAAATAGAATATTAAACAAAAACCACTTGGGTGTTCTGGACCTGTTGTGTGAGCGTGGTACTGGAAACAAACGTTCAATGTCAAGACATGCTTTGCCATTATCGACCTCGTTCTGTGCTTTGGCAGTTTACCAATAAATAAATTTAAAAAAAACCCTGCCGAATTCGAGGTTAGATCGTGCCGGGCGTTCAACACATCTAATCCAGGAAAGAATCACGTTTTATTTAGTGTCTTGTTCGTTACTCGCGCATGTGCGTGTACAAATTTCTATTCTTGTTTAGTTAGGCGTGAGCACGAGTTGCTATATGCGTCGCAAGCGGACATTTTCCTCTTCAGATAATAATAATAATATTGAATAATATGTGGATTGAACCGCGGACCCCAACACAGAAGTCAGACGACACCTTACCCCTAGACCGCCAGGTCATCTTTAATTTAATAAAGAATTAGGAAGAGCTTAAATTTCCATATTCTAATATTTATTCACCCTACAGAGAAAGAAGCTGGCCTTAAATTATGTACAGAGTCATTTTTTCCTATTATTTTTTTTACCCCCACATCACCCCACTAAAGGGATCGTAAGACTTTCCGTCCCCTATCATCCCCCTCTCACTTACGTATTTTATTACGATTTGGTAAATGCAATATTTTTTTTAATCGCTTAGTTATTTTTAACCCGGTCTGATGACCGCGTGGTCTAACGCGCTAATCTCGTGTTGGACTATACTGCCGAAGACTGGGAGATCGGGTGCACTGTGGGTGTTTTTTCCACTTTCCCTCCACGCAAATGTGGGTGCACTTCCCACTAGTGTATAGAGTATATAGGCGTATAAACCGAACAGGTAGTAAGATGCGGTGTAAAGAGAAAAAAAGTTTAGGCATGAAGATTGGTAATAAAGTGAGCGATACATTTTAGAATATATAAATTGCAGTAAGTAAATGAAATATAACTGAAATTTTATAGTTATTAATATATTCATTTTCTGACCAAAAAAAATTAGATTTGGTCTCGCCATAATTATTATCGCT
>CABFWB010000524.1:201422-215855 GCA_902151455.1 Timema bartmani
GGGGGGGGTGGCCAAGTGAGGTTTTTCAAATGTCAATTCAAAAGAAAATCAAGGCGTTTTAGACCAGGTATTGAGGAGGAATAAAAAAATTTTTTAGGGAAAGACCCCTTATTCTGGGCCCTTCCCCCAACGGTGTGGCCCTGGTGATGTGTCTAACTCCCCCCCGCCCCCTCCAGAAATCCATCAAATTGCTTCTGAATAGCCAGGCAGGACATGAGACGTGACTTGGCTCGGTGGGTCTTATCTGAACACATTTTGGAACTATCGTGTATCATATCTTTCAGACGGAAAACACACACACGATCGAACTCAACTGTTGGCCAACTCTGTGTGGCCAGGGTCACGTGACGTGACTCCTCCATGGGATGTGTTGGTAGCCTTGGGATATCGCCGGTTCCGGGTAACAACTCACCAAGTCTCCATTTATTTCTCTCTATTTTACATCTGTCTGCCAAATTGCAGAGTCTAAAGAAGATTCCAGACGTTTATTTTATTTGTTGTTGAGTGGGATATTTAACGTGTACTTTCTAATGGTGTATCAGCACACAACTTTGTAATTTAACATAGCTTAGGACGCCCCATTGTTCAGGTTCAGAATGTGCATCCTACCAAAATAAACGTTCAAATATTCACTTTATTAGGATTTAGGTCAAAATAAACTTAAATTTTTTTTATATGTTTGCAGCGAGCATCGATACCGTTTTGCTATAAAGTTAGTGTTATTTTATAGGTTGATAATATCTATAAAAAGTGACAGCTGAAAATCACATAACTTAACTTTGCATACGTGGAAGTAGGTTTAGTGACTTTTCTAGCTGTCAGATAAGGAAGACCTCTGATTAAAATTAAAGAGTTTATGGATATGACGAACCCGTTAGCAAGTATCATATACTTTAGTCAGCTAGCCAGCACCACCTAGAATCTAAGGTTCTCTAGATTTGTAGTAGGTTGCCCACAACCACTTAATCACATATAACGGTCTAATGTCTAGCCAAACCCGATCCAATCCCTACCTATCAAAAGAACGTTATGTCTAGCCAAACCCGATCCAATCCCTACCTATCAAAAGAACGTTATGTCTAGTCAAACCCGATCCAGTAGCTAGAGAGATCGACCATGACCTTACAGAGCAGTGTTCAGCTAACGGTGTGTCGTGGCAGCGAGCTAGTTGTGCCGTTCGGCCACATTCTAAAACGCCACGCATCGCTGTTCAATAAGAACACACCCGTTTCGGTGGCCGCTTGGTCTAACGCGATACTCTAGTGTCAAACTAGACTGCCGATGACGGGGAGATCAAGGTTCGATTCTTGGTCGGGTGTACTGGGAGGGTGGTTTTTCCGAGAGTGTTTCCCACTCTCCCTCCACGCAAATTCGGGTACACAAACATAACCTTACTAATCCCTAAAACCATCAGCGTAATTAGTAGATAAGCGTTTAACCCGAACAGGTAGTAAGACGCAGTGCTAAAAGAAAAAAAAAAAGAAAACTAATGAAGTTGTTGCTAGCGGTAACCGTCCGTCGTCCACATTTCTTGCTTACATGATTGTACTTACTATTTTAAATGCATCAGGTTATTATGGTCTACCCAAATTACTAAAGGTTTGAACGAAATGTTTACAAAAGTTAAAGAAAGGGGCAACTGTTTGGACCATTTTCTGCTGCGTACCCAAAACTAAACAGTGTGCCGCAAAAATTTTAGGCTTGTCGAGTGTACCATGACCTTAAAAAGTTTGCGGAACACTTCCCTAGAGAACCCTGCTTCCGTTCAGGCTGTAGTGCTTATCAAGATGTTTACTGTACAATTTTGTCTGGTTCATCTTGCTTTCGCTAGGTCTGGGTGTCTTATATTATGATGCTTTCATTGCTAGGTTAAGCTAGTTTGTTAGTATAATAATAATAATAATAATAATAATAATATGTCGGGGGTTTTGAACTTCACGTTTAATATTCCAGGGCAAAAAATAAAATTAAGGTAAATCAAACTTGGAGTTAAGACACTTTTTTAATATACATTATACTAAAAATATACCATAAAATTTACTAATACAAAAGTTAAATATATGCTATATATTAAGTATAAAAAATACTTACATATTTTAAATATTTATTTACAAAATATGGGCTAAGCTTACTTGTTAATTTTATGTAAAATAGACGTACTTTAATTAAAATCAAATAACTTATTGATAAAATTGAGTGTTTTTTTTACCATTTAACTCTCTTATAATATTATCATGTCTAAGATTGCAAAGATAGCGAGTGAAGTTTCACTTGATAGTTCCATTCTCGACCTTGTAACCTAGCGAGTTTTGTCATAATTCTCAGATTGTAGCCTAACTTTATCTCTGGTGCAATATTCGAGGGTCGCTACAGGGCTATTTCGACTAGAATTAGGTTATATAATTTCTAGCCAACGATTTGACGAACATCAGCGTATAAGTGGCTATTTATTTTTGAAAATACTTGTTTGGACGCCAGATTATGTCGCTAAGTTAGAGTAATACCGTAGAGTTTTTTCTAATATGAGTGCAACATTCTTTCGAGGCAGACTGTTGAGTAAAATTAAACATATTGTCATTTATTTACAAAATTTCAAACAAACCGTTTTGGAAAACTTGATAATAAAATGTTTGGGGATTGGGTGAAGGGGGTGGGTTGATGAGGGGATGGGGGGTGTCGAGTTCCCCCACGGAGATAAATAGTCCGATAGCCCCTCGATCTTAAGTAATTTTTTACGATGGTAAACTATATTATATTAATCGTTTAGTTATTTTTGATAAAAGAATTTGTAATAAAACGAATGACATGAAATTGTAGAATAATTTAATTGAAATAAAATTAGATGCAACAAATCATAAATAATAAAATATAAGTGAAATTTTATAGTGAATATATTTATTTTCTGATTTTTTTTCTCTCACCATCAACATTGATTAAAAACCTTACGTAAGATATATTCTGACTATGCTATGCACTTTAACGGTGCGTTGTGGTGCGGACCGTGTAACCACCAACACCCGAAGACACAATATGACAATTCGGGCGTTTCCGGAAATGTTCGGTAGCTTCCGAACTTTGTTTTTAAGGGTCCTGGAGATGATCCAATCTGGTTGGTCCGATCATGTCAGGTGTTACCTACAGACGACCTGACTTAGTTTCATCAGTTTTTTTTCTCTAAAAGACACACGCATCATCCCTCCTATATTATCCTAACACCAAAAAGTTGGGGCTCGCGCTAATAGCATCGTTAGGGATTAATTCCAGAAAAAGAAAAATGTGAGCCAAAAAAATGGCTAACTGAACGGAAAAAATTCAGTCATATGATGTTACTACATACACAGTACTACTCGCGCCCGTGTTTGTAGTACAACTGACACGCTGAAATCACCCAACAACGCTACAGACGACACGATTTGTTAGGACGGTCGTGCGGTTAGATGCGCCGGCCATCCGACATCACCCGACATGAAATAAATTTAGGTGACACACGACCCGATATTGCGCCTGATCTGACCAAATCGTGTCGTCTGAAAGGCCCTTTAACCTTATTTGTGTGTCACCAGATACTTAACTTCCCCGTGGCCGAGTGGTCAGGGAGGCATTCATCAGGTCGTACCTTGGTTCGATCTCGGGTCAAGCATTGGGTAACATATAGGTTCAAATGCGTCGAGCTGAGAATGGGTGTTTTGTGGTGAAATAACAGTGAGAAATTGATGAAGTTCGTAGCTCCTGGTGTTTTTAGAAGTTTCTAATTTAATCCCCAAACGTTAATTATGGAAAGGTACCGTCCGGACCAAGGTCCCCGGCGCATCTGTTGTCATTCCGCTGAAATACGGGATTGGGGCACAGTTCTTGTCTTCAGTACACCCGTTTCTCGAAACTACATTGTTTCCGAGGGGCTACCTTGAATATCTAATGTTGGCGAACAATACGCAGGAAACTGGCTGGCTGGCTTGCTGGCTTGCAGGCTACATTCAAATGATTCAATCTTTTGCGAAAAACCGGATACCACGTGTTTTTTTAAAAATTGCCTTCACGTTTTAATTTTTCTTGGCATAATGTTGTCTGTTGGAAACATTTTATTGATTTCTTATCATTGATCCAAGTCATAAATTTATATCTCATCAGTGGATAGATGTTTTAACACATTTGTGATGGCTGAAAGTTTCCCAACTTGCGGGCTAGGGCTGTTACGCAAACTGTCGGCCGGGTTACATCATTTCACAAGACGTGAGGTTTGTCTTTGAAGTAGATACAGAGTAGAGATGTATAGTTCGCGAACGAACGATTCCTCAAACTGAAGTGGTCGAACTAGTTCACCCTCTCAAAGTGAACTATGAAGTGCTATGAAGTGATGCGAAAGTAAACAAATTCGTGATTCCTAGGTTGAACTCTTTTTATCACAGAAACGAAGGGACAAAACAAAGAGATACAAGCAAGCTTATGAGGGTTGCAAAGGAGTCCTTTGTTTGCCGGCTTATTAACTAGCTTAAATCTAGAACTGACACAACAACAAGCCTCCAGGCCGTTAATTCACTACCGCTAAAGTCAGCTAAGGTGTAGGCGAGCAGGCAGTTAAATATACAATGTGACCCATCTGTTCCTCCCCTCCCCCCCTTCCCACCGCTCCAACTTCTCCCGCTAATAACGTCAATTTTTTGTATAATGAATATTTTATCATAAATAGAAATATTATTTGTACACCATATACATTAATTTAAATATTTATAAAAAATAACTGTTTAAATCTTATGTGAGCTTTCCACAATTTACACTTCGCTGTCACTAGAGTTCTGTTCCTCAGGAAGGGGAGGATATTTCAGACCTGTGCCAAAGTTTGCCTAAAACTTCCTACCCACAAAAGGACCGCTTGTGCCTAGGTGCGGCGATGAAAACTCAAAAGTAGATTTGTTGAATCACGCAACTGATGTCATGAATTAAAAGTGGGCCTCGCCTCATGCTTTATGAATTACGAATGACGTGTGCCGCTCGTGTCGGCTTTGCTTCTAAAAATAAATTGTGATCCGTTCCTGATATAGTTAGTTCTCGGTAACTTTGGCATTTTTTTTAACTGTTGAAACGTTTCTTAAATAAAAACTTCGTTCTCATCCGCCTCGCAGATGTTTTATAACTTTGCGAATGTGTGTTTTAAGGTGTCACCCATGCAATAGACTGAAATGCTGATAATGGCGAGATCTTTGTTCGAATCCCGATCGTGTGTCTTAGGGGTAGTTTTTCCTAAATGGTTCCCCACTCTCCATGCAAATGTGAGTACATTTCATTTGAAAAAATCATCGCGTTTTTATACCAGTTCGGGCCACATACAAACATTAATTATGCCCGTGGAATATGAAGGTGGAAGTTAGAATTAAAGAGGAAATGTGCCCACATTAGCGTGGAAGGAGAGTGGAAAACCATTCATGAAAAAACTTATTTCAGTAACATGAGAGTGATGCGTAAGACCATGCAACTATCGATGCGAGTTCTTCTAAACTCTTCATTATTCAGTTTTAACAAGTTTCTGCAAATATGTGGACAATCTTCAAGGATAAGTAAAACGTGGTGGACAAAAATAATTATCCAAATCTACCGTGAATGTCCAATAGTGTGCGCCACACAATCCGTGAAATGTCTGTTTTCCATGATGTCAGTAGTAGGCTGTCCGATAGTGTATACCACACAATCCGTGAAAATGTCTGTTTTCCATGTCAGTAGTAGGCTGTCCGATAGTGTATGCCACACAATCAGTGAAATGTCTGTTCTCCATGTCAGTAGTAGGCTATGTGCTAGGGCCAGCTACACCCACCCAATATCATCGCCGAGGGAACTGAAAGTCTTATGGAGAAAAGCTTTTATCTTCGCTCTCTCTCAGTTTCATGCTACAAAATCTCCTCGCTCCCAGTTATGTCTGAAGATGGTGTGCTGGGGTAAGAAGGAGCTACTGGCAACCTCGACTAACCAGCGTTGCAAAACTTGTCTAATATTTGAGGGGAGATTGACCACATGAAAACGAGAGAATGACAACGCTCTTTCCCAATAGTAAGCATGCAGTTCCCTCAAGAAATGCTATCCAGAATAGAATGTCACATTATCTTGGCACTAAAACAATTCCCAATGGCGAGAAACGGGGCAATCTGACCATAATGTCAAGGTTTGGCGAGATTGCGCAGTTGTCGTCTGGAGGTCCTTGAACAGATTGAACGCAATATTCAGGTATAAAAATCACGTCGTACAGCGGCCAACATTTCAACACATCGGCATTGCGGCTATTAAAAAAAAAAGTGTACGCTTTTAAATGTGTGAACAGTGTTTTACATTGTAATTACGGTGCATTCACTCGTTCGCCGAATAATAAGAGAGCAACTGTAATGTGGTCACGTGAAGATCTCTTAGCCAATCATAAGAAATCAGCACGAACTGCACTGGTAGAAACGATCTCTGCTTTGTCCGCTTTTCTCGGACATATCCGCGTGGAAGAAACAATTAAATTTTAAAACCAACCGACTCAATACGCGCGCGCGCCTTCTAAGCTAGATACAAGTAAACAACTACATCTACTGTTGTGAAATTATTGTAAATAACTCGTTAAATGAAAAACTCATGTATCGTTCTTGTTCTGTGTTGATTTGTTTCACAACACAATACAACATCCATTGTAACAAATTGTTCTGACACCTTAGCTCAGTCGGTAGCGTGTCTATCTGGCTTGGCCAAAAATTTATCATTGGTGGAATGTGAGTTTTCCCTTCCGCAGTGATGAACTAACGACAGGGGGCTGGATGTTGTGTCTGTTCTAGATTTAAGTTAGTTTATAAGTCGTGTGCTGATATAATCGGTCGGTTCAGAAAGTGCACGATAAATACATCGAATAAAAGGGAACAAAATGACAATAATATAAAGTAATATTCCTATATAGGCCTGCTATAAAATTAAATATATTACTAATCAGCTGTTTTAAGTTTAGTCGCAAATCATTATAATTAATATATATTTCTCTTAAGTGTGAATTTTTACGTCACTCGAGCAGATTCTGCTCTAAGCTTTCGGCGAACGTGTCAAGTGTTACAGTGTAGTCTGTACTAAAATGTTATCAATTTTAGCCGAAAAAAATATAATGCTCTTACTATGAAATTTGGACTCTGCCTGATAGTTCCTCTTAAGAGGCCACATAACGCAGCAAGTTTGAAACATTATATTTCCCACACATACATATTGGATATGGTTTGTATATTGTGTGAGAAAAATTCGGCAAAAATTAATATAATCTTGTCTAACCTAGGCCTTGTCTAACCTGTAAACCTAAAGTCTGTTCAGCGTAGGAATTGTTTTCTGAAAGGCCTTTTTCCCTACCAGAAATCTATTATATAGTAGGATATTGGTAAGAAGAAAGACCTTTCAGAGAGTAATTCTTACCGTGAATGGAGTATGCTTGAAATTGTCATTTGTAATAATTATTATTGTCAGTCTTACGTCGGCGAACTTCAAATAAAACTACTTATATATATATTTTTTAGAATCTGACATAGTTTTTCAGCAAGTGTGTGTAAACTAAAGAAGCGCTTTCAAAACTTGAAAAGCCAATATGTTGTCAGAAAAGTGCAACCTTGACACTTTTTATTTTTCTCTCTCTTTAAAAGTTTAGTACCCGCTTTGGTTTAACAGGAAATGCGCAACAGTTTTCAAGCATTGTTTAGACGTGTCGAACCAGAAAAACATTCAAAGATACGCATGTAAAAAAAACAAAATACACTAATCAAGTACAAATAAATTATTTTCCTTTTCGGAGAACCTTGGTTCAGTTCGAGTCTTTCCCAGAGATATAAAACATAACAATAAGTTTTTGTTTTATATAACCTGCAATTTGGGCTTAGTTTTTTTTTAGCACCACGTCTAATTACCCATTCGGGTTATACGCTTATGAACTAATTAGTAATCACGCTTACGGGTTAGGGGTGAGAAAGGTTGAATTTAAAGGAAGTGGACTCTCATTTGCGTGGAGAGAGTGGGGAACCATTTAGGGAAAACCACCCTCAATATACCCAACCAGGATTGAACCACAATCTGCCAGTCATCAGCAGTCCAGTCTGTTGCGGGAGTAGCGCCTTAGACCATGCGGCCACCGAAGTGGGTCTGCGCGCAGTCTACTCGTTTGATATAAATATATATGTCACAGGAAAAGTAGATTGTTAGGGAGAGTTGACTCAGCCTAGGTAAAGTCGACTATTACTAAAAGTATCAGTAAAAGTTGATAGAGAATAAACATATCAACTTTTCCTAGGAAGAGTTAACTATGCCTGCTGTGGTTTAGTAAAAGTTGATTCCGCGATGTTGCTCTCCACATGCGACTTCGCGCGCACATCTTTGTTTTGAATATCCCAGCTCTATTTATTTACTGTTGTTTTCTAGGTTAGGTTAGGTTAGGTTAGCTCTGCAACTCAGTGTCACAAATCTTTACCTTGCTGTAATAAATAATAGATATTTTTATCTCTCTTTGTATCATAAAGGTTTTGCTTTATTATTTGTTTTTTTATTAGGTAGTAGACCATTTCCTTGCAAAAAGTCAACTTTTGCTAGCTCAAGGCAGTAAGAGTATACTTTCCCTAGGTACGGTTAACTCTGACTAGTAAATGTTGATCGAAATTCGTCATTTTTCGCTTTTAATCAACTTTTACTAAAAAGACCAGTAAGAGTCGACTCGGCCTAGGTAAAGTCGACTCTTACTGGAGAATCTACTTTTCCTGTAACATATATACATACACTTCATCTCACAGGTAAACATGTTTTGAAACACAACTTCCCCACTCACTCATAAAACACGATGTCTTAGCCTAGTGCCCTAAAGGGACTAGTCCCATTTCACTAGGTAAACATTGACGGGGAAGTTGGGGTTTGAATTATGGTAGAGTCACCATGGTTTTTTCCCCACGTGCAATTGATTGATTCTTTTGAGTTAAGGGTTCCCAGTTTGATTCCCATCATCGCCGAAAGATTTATAATTTTGAATTTACCCTCTCATACTGATGAATTAACTGCTGGAGGCTGGGTGTTTTGTTTGTTCTAAATTTAAGTGCTGATGTAATTAGTCGGTTCAGAAAGTGGACGTTAAATACCTCAAATAATAATTAAAAAATGTTATCAATATAGCTATCCCATCCGCTCTTAGCTCTGATTTATCCTAAACTATTTCCATTATCACCTCTTAGAATAAGTTGTTAGTAACTGTTTAGTTATAGGGCCTACATTAAAATATGATTAACTTTCAACTTCCTTCACCATTAAAATGTGGTTAAGCAAAGCTACCAGTTCCAACTTAATAATATTTATTCCTGCTCTATACAACTTAATTAACCTTAATACATTCTAAGCCTTGGCCATGACCTACAGTCTACACTAAGCTTTGGGTTGACTTTTGAAAGACTGGTTCGGATTCCTTTGGTGTCAACATTGGGCTACGAGCTGTTCGAAGCTCATTATAATGCTGGTCTCTCGTGCAAATGACCTCAATTGCATTTCATGTCTTGGATAAAAACAAGATTTAATTTGTTTTTTTTATCCTGCTCGTTGGTATTTTCACTAGTCAACGTTTTGTGGAAAGGGCTATGCCTAGGTTTTTTTCATCACCACCTCCAGGTTATACGCAGCTATGCCTGTTGGTAGTTGCATTAGGTAAAGCTTATTTTATTTGCGCTTTGCTGACTTCTTTAGGCAAAGTTAAGGCTTTTTGGGGATTTAGTTATACCAAGTTCATTTTTTATGCTCCTTGACGATTTATTTAGACAAGGCTTATTTTGAATGCACGTTGGTAATTTCCTTAGGCAAGGATTTATTGTGAATGAACGTTGGTGACCTCTTTAGGCGAGTTTTATTGTGAATGCACGTTGGTGACTTCTTTAGGCGAGTTTTATTGTGAATGCACGTTGGTGATTTCCTCAAGCAAGTTTTATTGTGTATGCACGTTGGTGATTTCCTCAAGCAAGTTTTATTGTGTATGCACGTTGGTGATTTCCTCAAGCAAGTTTTTATTGTGTATGCACGTTGGTGACTTCCTTAGGCAACATATTCTGAAAATTGAAAAATGACA
The DNA here is from genome assembly GCA_902151455.1 of Timema bartmani. Lineage (NCBI taxonomy): Eukaryota > Metazoa > Arthropoda > Insecta > Phasmatodea > Timematidae > Timema > Timema bartmani. The sequence continues at coordinate 211,504 of CABFWB010000524.1, forward strand.
CCTGGACACGGGAATCGAACCCGGAACCTCTGGCTTAGTACGCCAATGCTCTAACCACCTCCTTAGGCAAGTTTTATTGTGTATGCACGTTGGTGATTCCTTTAGGCAAGTTTTGTATATATTTGTTGGTGATTTCCTTAGACAAAGTTTCTTTTTGTATGAATGCCCGTGCGCACGTGTCGCCGTGACCGTGGGGCGGACAACAATGGAGGGAGCGTTCCATGAAGGTTGGGAAATCCTTGAGTAGGCCTTAACCTACTTGCGGTGCCAGCGGCGCTCAGGGAGGGGGGCAGGTTGAATGGCCTCGACACACTCGCCTTCTGTATCTCGACACCCTCTCCAAGTTAGCTCAACAGAATTAAGGGACATTTTTAATAGACTGCGTCAGGACAGAAATAATCTCCACACCTCGGGCCAATGGGTTCGTGTCTGGTGCAATGCCTGTTTGTTCAAAACACAGGACACCTGCATCATTGGTAAATAGCGTGGATTCACATTTGCATGACAGGTGCAGTCTAATTTTTATAAGAAAAACCTAACTGACTGAGATAAAAGTTACTACAGCTCTACTTTCACGTATTCATACGTCAGGTCATAGTATCTGCAGTTGTAACTTTTGAATTTATAGATAAGAGTGCCTATAAAATAAAGTTATCATTATTGTTGACGGTAAAAAACTGTTTTTTCCTAAAAAAAAAAAAGCCCTTCCTGTTAAAATTGAAATGTACACTTCGCTTACCCTGAAAGGTATAATTCATTCACTACCTAAGTTTACTTGGATGACAGCTCAAAATGTTACAAAAGTAGTCCCTAATATATCGCTACGCCAAAAGTTGACATCTATCACTTTGGATAACTATAATGAAAACTTAAGGTAATGTATGAATGTGATAGTTAAGCACAGTAATTTAGACCAATATTATTCATATATTTATTTGAGGTCGGACACAAAGCTTATTTATTGTTTTATTCCACTTAAAAAAATATTCACAGCATTTTCACAAAAACTTATAACGAACATAGCTTCATAGTGGCGACCGACGAATTTAAACCATAGGGTTAAACATGACGGTAAACAAGTTTTTTACAATGATTCACTCAAGTGTTGGCAACCCAAAACCTAAACATATGATTTTCAAACTGTAATCCAGGAAAAATCCTATCGTGAACGGACTTTAGCTGCGCAATGGTGGAACTAAGCAAGGTATACTCCATTCACGCTATGAATTACTCTCTGAAAGGTCTTTTTTCCTAACAATATCCTAATATATAATAGATTTCTGGTAGGAAAAAAGACCTTTCAGAAAACAATTCCCATGCTGAACAGACTTTAAGCCTGCTACCTTTCAGGGTAAGCGAAGGGTACTTTGTAGTACCAAGGTCGATACATTTAAACCGGGAAACTATTGTGATTGGGGTCGTGTGGTCCATTTGTACATTTAAACATAAAAGTTGAAACAGGCACGTGTCATTTACCTACAAGTTGAAACAGGCACGTGTCATTTACCTGGAAGTTGAAACAGGCACGTGTCATTTACCTGGAAGTTGAAACAGGCACGTGTCATTTACCTGGAAGTTGAAACAGGCACGTGTGATTATCTATAAGTTGAAACAGGCACGTGTGATTATCTGTAAGTTGAAACAGGCACGTGTGATTATCTGTAAGTTGAAACAGGCACGTGTGTTTACCTACAAGTTGAAACAGGCACATGTGTTTACCTACAAGTTGAAACAGGCACATGTGTTTACCTACAAGTTGAAACAGGCAATTGTCATTACCTACAAGGTGAAACAGGTACGTGTCACTTACCTACAAGTTGAAACAGGTACGTGTCACTTACCTACAAGTTGAAACAGACACGTGTGATCATCTACAAGTTGAAACAGACACGTGTGATTATCTACAAGTTGAAACAGGCACGTGTGACTATCTACAAGTTGAAACAGGCACGTGTGACTATCTACAAGTTGAAACAGGCACGTGTGACCATCTACAAGTTGAAACAGGCACGTGTGACCATCTACAAGTTGAAACAGGCACGTGTGACCATCTACAAGTTGAAACAGGCACGTGTGATCATCTACAAGTTGAAACAGGCACGTGTGATTATCTACAAGTTGAAACAGGCACGTGTGATTATCTACAAGTTGAAACAGGCACGTGTGACTATCTACAAGTTGAAACAGGCACGTGTGATTATCTACAAGTTGAAACAGGCACGTGTCATTAATTACAATCGAAACAGGCACGTGTGTTTACCTACAAGTTGAAACAGGCACGTGTGATTATCTACAAGTTGAAACAGGCACGTGTGATTATCTACAAGTTGAAACAGGCACGTGTCATTAATTACAATCGAAACAGACACGTGTCATTAATTACAAGTTGAAACAGACATTTTTAGTGTCTGCTGGCCCCTCTCCAAGTTCTCGGACTATTGACCATTGTTCGTGTACACCCGTTTGTTCAATCCTGTCGGTTTCCTCCTTTAGATTGACAATGCTGTCCCTCCAACAGTAGCCATGCACACTTTAGTGTGTAGGGATGAGTAAGTTAACATTCAGAGGAAATGTACTCAAATTTGCGTGGAGAAGGAGTGTTAAGAAATTTAGGCGAAGAAAAACTCGATACACCCGTGATAGATTATAGTCCCGATCTCCCTCTTCACCGGCAAACCAAACTAAAGGAAATTGATATATTTTATAGCGTGGGTATTTCCTCTTGTTGTTCTGGTTCATTTTGATGTGAGGTGACAACTTCCTTTTACATATTTGGAAATGCTACACCCAATATTTTATCTGCTCTGTGTGTATATGTTTGTTTTATTTCTGGTGCTAAAGACCTCATTAAACACCATAATTATTATTGTTACAAAACAATAAATCAAGAATGTCCTTTTATCTATTATTTCAAACAACACCCTGGAATTATTCGGCTATTTATATTTATTCCTGCTTATAAGTTTGTTGGGTTGAAGCAGCGTTTTTCAAACTATGCTTCGGGCTCCACCGTGTTTATCTTAGGCTACGTGAGAAAAAATTGATAGTTTTTGTTATTAGCACCGCGTCTTACTACCCGTCCGGGTTATACGCCTATGTTAATGTTTTAAAGATTATGAAGGTTGACTGTAGAGGAAGTGTATCCGCATTTGCTCGTGGGGGGTTGGGGGGGAGATAGAGGAGATCATTTAAGGAAAATCACCTTTCAGTAGACCCGACCGGTATCGTACCACAATCTCCCCATTATCGACAGTTCAGTCTATTGTGAGAGCGGCGTCTTAGACTATGTGGCCACCGAAGCTGGTACTTTATTTGTTCCCACATTATAAAATAGCATCTATAACAATAATCATTAGGATTGAATTTTTTTTTTTTCATATTTGAATAAAGGACAATAGTACCCAAAAGGCACAGCGAGGACATGTGATGTTTTCCAGGGTTTTTCATGCTTGTAAAATATAACTGTCATTATTGAATGCTCATAATATTAGTGTAAACAAAAATTACATGGGGCTCCGGCACGTTTTTCCCTGTTGGTGCCTTCGGTATAAAAAGTTTGGGAACCCCTGGACTAAAATAAAGCACACAGACCAGCTTGTTTTTTTTTTATTATAAAAAACCCATAGATATGGGAGTTACAAAATGATTGCAATCAATAACTACACATTTTGGATTGTCATTCAAGTTTGAGTGTGTACCATATGTGGCATAATCGATATTTCGCCGGTTCTGTGCAACAACCTGTCTAGATTAAGTTCTAACAACTTGAGATAACGTATTTGTTGTAACCTGTATGTGACATGCTCATGTATGAGTCATGCTACGGTGGGCAGACTTAGGTCTCAGGGCAGGTGGTTTGTGTGAACGCCTCCACTTTGATGGGGGTTGTATTGTACTTTTATAGTACAATTTTTAGGCACTAGAATAGTCAACAGAAATTCATAAAATCCAGAAACCAAGTGGGTTTATAACATTACCTGATGGACTGTTCGGCATTTGGAGAACAAGCAATACAATTTGTGTTGTGAACTTTCCTCCATTGAAATACTAAATAATTCGATTCACACATTCATTCTACGCTCGTATACCAATTACCTTTCGTTTCCTGGGCATTTAGCTCTAATGATGAATCAGAATATGTAGATTTTTTTTTTTATTCTTCAAAGAGAAAATTTGGAACTTCTGAACTTTGTTTAGAAGTCTATATATAATGTATCGTGTCATAAAAAATAGTTTCTGTTAACACCTAAATTGTGTAGGCCCACTAACTTTTGTAAATATCCAACCTAAGCGCACCATCTGATTTCAAATATTTAGGTCCCGAACGGGTAATAAGACATGGTGTTTGGGGG